>CM076575.1:577173946-577277051 GCA_034641835.2 Pinus albicaulis | reverse complement strand
ATTGCTACTGCTTCTCTCAAGTTGAGTAAATCTCTCCTCATCTCTTCTTGCTGAAGAGTTTCCCACATCGATTCCCACCTTGGCAAATTCTCTCTACGCAGGATACTCTAGACAAAGACTTGATAGTCTACGGACACGAAATTTAAGGCAAGTTTGACCATCAAGTAAATAGAATTAATCATAATCATTTCCCTATTGAATTCTCAACAAGGGGCAAACCAGGAAAACTCTTATCTTCTTATAGAATCTGCTTCAAATGAGACACAAAGACCTAAACTCTAGACCAAGTCCTCCAAATACCAAGTCAGCCCTTCCAACAAGTCCTTCCTTGATCTAGCACCAACCAGTTTTAAACTGCAACTTCGACCTGCCATCTTTAATATTGCTAGTTCGACCTACAACATCGGCCCTCTAGTAGCTACAAAAACCCTGATCCAGCCTCCCCTTGAGACCTTACTTGAGCAAGACAACTCCTCCCAAGGTCAACAAGATCACGATAGGGTTTTCTTCCTTCCTGCAACAAGAGACTACACTTCGTCTTACTACAACTTGGATTTGCAATTTTGGCCCTTCTAAGAAGCTATAGAAACCCTATATTTCGCACATGTAAGAGAGATGTAACCCAAAAACAAAAAATATGCTTCCTTCTAGGATTCTTCTTGCTATTTAGACCTTCGCTCTTCCTTTTTCCAGCTTCCCAACTATAGATTGAATTCTTCCTTGAGAGATCAAACTTTTTGGTGAGTGAGTGGTAAATGAGGTCGAACTTCTTGGTGAGTGAGTGGTAATTACCTAACAAACCCTAGAAACATGAAGAACATAGTTTTACCCAAAAGACCATCAATAAGAAGAATGAAACCCATGCTTTAATAATAATAACTTTGTATATACTTATTTTGTTTGTTACATAGGATACATATTGAAATGAGTACAACAAAAGTTATTAATACTGAAACTAGTTACGTTTTCAACAGACACTTGTACATTCTAAAGCCCACTTGGAAGTGCCCACCTTTGCCCCAAGTTTGTGTTATGTATAATTTATTAATTATTATTTAAATATAGTTGTCTTAGGTTTCTTAAGTGAAAGGGCATGATCAATGATCATGCCTCTTCACCAAGGGACACCGTAACGCTGTATTTAAAGCCTTGGTGATTCCCAATTGTAATCATTTTATCTTTTATCAATAATAATATATACTTATTCAAGTTTACCAGAGTTTTTACACTCCATTGGCATCGGAGCAGTCGCTCTTCAGGATCTATGTGAGCAATTCGCGGTCTGTCCACACAGCTATCAATTTTTCCTCATCAAATTCCCTGACTGGAATTTTTTTTCTTCCTCTTTTCGTCCCCTACCATTTCCTTCATTCCCTACCATTTTTCTGCCACTGCCTCACTGCACTCCCCAACCCCTCTCGGCTTACACTCACTGCCGTCACCCCTACCCATCCCCCTTACCTCTCTTATCCACGCCCCCTCGGCCGATATCCTCTCCCCTCCCCTCTCGGCCCTTACCTCGCTAACTCCTCCCAACCTTTCACCTCTTCCCTACGCTCTCACACTGCAACTCTCCCCTCGCTCCTCCCGCACAGCTCTCACCACACCCTTCCCCCTCACCCGACCCCTCACCCCTCATCTCTCGCCCTTGCCCCCTCACTTCCCTCGGTCGTCCCCGCCCTCACGGCTCTCCCTTCCCACCCAACCCCTCTCACCATACTCGCTTCCCCTCTCCCCAGCCACCCCCTCACTCCCTTCGCTCCCCTCCCTCGGCCATCCCCCTCGACCCCCTCACACAGCGCTCCCCTCCCAACACTCCACCCCCCCTCAGTCTACCCAACCCGCCCCTCACCCTCGGTTCTCACCCCAGCCTGTCCCGTCCCCCTGACCCCACTACCCGCTCCCCTCCCCCGACGCCTCCCTCGACACTTTTCCTGCCCCGCCGTCCCCCGTCTACCACTCCATCCCCCGCCCACGTCCGTCGTATTCCCGCCCCCTTCCCGCCGTCTTCCAGCCCCCTTCCCCACCGTCTGCTGTCTCCGTCCCTCTCTGTTGTCTAATGTCCCCCACCACAGCCGCAAACAAGTGTTGTTGGCTGTCCCCACAGCAGCAAACAAACAAAAAAAGTGTGTTTTTTATTTTTTTTATTTTTTTTTGAACAATCATGTCCCTGGGGGTGGACGTTCAAAACTAAAATTCGATTTTTTTTTTAAATATATATATATATATATATATAGATTCAATTTTTATATAAACTTTAATTTAAAATTAATTTTTATATAAAAATTAGTTTAAAAAAAAAGAAAAAAAAAATTGGCAGATAAATATTCACCACCGCATACGCGTTCAATGTCGTCATCAATGTCGATCGCTGAATTCCAAAAAAAAATTACTGGAACTTGAGAAACAGATCAATAATAATTCCGAAGACTTCGGCAAAAGATTAGTCGATCTCGAGGGTACAATTGCAGTTCACTCCAACGACATCAAAAAGCTTCAAGATACGACAAATCGGATAGAAAGACAAATTTGGCTAAATCATAGCGAGGCCACAGAAAATCATAGCCAAACAATGCAAAAGCTGACAGAACTCTGCGATAAGATAAGTCAGACACAACGACCAATATTCCCCAACATGGAACATAATCAACAAAACAATTCAGCAGATTCAGGGAATTTAGAAGAGCACCATGAAAAAACCGATTCCCTGCACCATCACGAAGATAGTAATGCAGATTCTCAAAATAAACAGCTCTGGAATGAATTTGCTAATCAATACCCCTTTCTCGTTCCACCGTTAGCATATCATCGAAGAGCAAAAATCAAGCTACCCAAGTTTGACAGTAATGAAAAAAATAGCGTTGCATGGCTTAATAAAGCCGAAGAATATTTTGAGATTTATGACATTAATAGTGATGACGAAAAAATTAAGCACACTTCCATGAAAATGGAAGGAAAAGCATATAATTGGTATATGTGGTGGAAAAAGACGACGCTTGCTATTAGTTGGACGAAATTTAAGGATGCATTCTTTAAAAGATTTCAAGGTATAAAAGAAGAAAAGTGTTTTTCAACATTCATCAAATTACGCCAAAAAGGAGATGTGGATGAGTACACTCGAGAATGGGAGACCTTAGCGACACGAGTACCTGAATTGTCAGAATCTCGTTTAATCCAGTCTTTCATCTCAGGACTTAAAATCCATATACAAGAAGAGCTCGAACTTCACGACATTACATCAATAGAACTAGCAAGGCAAAAAGGAAAAGCAGCGGAAAAGAAATTTGAAAGGTTATCTTGGTCAAAATCAAAAAGAGTATATTCGAGACAAGATTTCCTCAATCTAAAAATACAGATAACACAAAATATGTCCCACCCCATCTTCGTGAAGAAGAAAAACCTAACGCAGAAATACAAAGGATGAGAGAGGGCAAGTGCAAACCTTGCGGTGAAAAGTGGGACCCTAACCATAGGTGCGCTAAAGGAAATGAGACAAAGAATTTGTATCACTGTGAAGCAACTAATGACTCTAGCAATGATGAATCAGATGCAGCCACCCCAGAGTTCCCTCCAAAACTAGACGACGGAAGCATTACGCAAATTTCCTTATCAGATATGACAGGTATATCACAACCTCGCACACTAAAACTAAAAGGACATATTAAGAAGAACAACATAATGGTTCTCCTTGACACCGACAGTACCCACAATTTTTTAGATTCGACCATGGCCAAAGGACTCAACATATTTAAGTTTCCCATGCCCAATATGAAGGTAATGGTGGCCGATGATAAGAAAACTGAAGAGGTAGGGAAATGCCATAAAGTCAAATTGCAGATTCAAAATTTTAATTTAGAATCTCCATTCTACACCGTGCCATTACGAGGAGTAGATGTGGTTTTAGGAATTCAATGGCTACAAACCTTAGGTACTTATTCTGCCAACCATCAGAAGCAGAGTATAAGCTTTAAGTGGGAAGGGCAGAAGCACAAGTTGTATGGATTCCAAGCACCAGAAAATCAAATCGTGTCATCATCCCAGACGATGAAGATGATTCGAAAAGGAGCACCAGCCTATATAGTACAATGTCATCAATTAGAAATGTTATCTACAAAAAGGATCAGCGAAGGGTCACCAGAAGTAGAAGGACTAGTTCAGAAACACGAAAAAGTATTCCAAGACCTGCCGATGAAAATGCCTCCTAATAGGGAAATCGAACATACAATAGAAGTCAAGGCCGAATCCGACCCTGTCAACATCAAATCTTATCGCTATCCACATCACCAAAAGATTGAACTTGATTAGATGCTCCAAGATCTTTTAAAAATGTGAGGTCGTCTCAAAAAGCAAAAGCCCGCCTCTCTGGAAACCCAAGCATTCGTCAACAATGTCCATCATTGCGTGTGCTTTGAGGACAAAGCATCTTTAAGAGAGGGGCAATGTTATGTATAATTTATTAATTATTATTTAAATATAGTTGTCTTAGGTTTATTAAGTGAAAGGGCATGATCAACGATCATGCCTCTTCACCAAGGGACACCGTAAGGCTGTATTTAAAGCCTTGGTGATTCCCAATTGTAATCATCTCATATTTTATTAATAATAACATATACTTATTCAAGTTTACCAGAGTTTTTACACTCCAACATTTTTTAGAGAAAATTACAATAGAGTATCACATTTTTTTATGATATCTAAATGTTCCTATATGCAACAACTACCTTGTGCTTCATAGTTTAAATTTGTGGCTACAACTCAATTTTGGTAGAACTTAGTTTTGGTTGTCACCTAGTTATCATGATTCAAAATTTGTTATCATCTCAGATTCTTATAGTATTAGATATATTCTGTGAGCTAATGTGATGTTTTTTTTGTCACTATGATTCAAAACCCAGTTATTATACCACAATATTGACTTTTTTGTCGTTTGTTTTGTTTATTAACCCTTTAAAAAAACCACAAGAACATTTGATTTTACACTATGATCTCCCTAACATGGGTGGGGGTTTCAAAAATTGGAGAGTACATTGAGCGGTTATTGTTATAAATTGTTGTATAAGATAGAAAATTTGGATGGTTTGTAGACAATATGGATGTCATAAGAGATATCTGTTTTAAATTTTTTAGTGTCTCTGGCCATCATGCATCTAATAGGATCCATTTCAACTGAGAACATCAATAAATCACTGTGCGAATGATAACTTGTGACATCTCTAGCCATTTTATTTTATTGTGGATCAAGTTATAAACTAATAACTTGTGAAATCCCTAGCCATTTTCTTTGATTGTGGATGAGGTTATGAACTAGAATATACTCTCTCTTCAGAGGACTCTAGAGTATATATTGGATGGAGGGAAAGGTTATGATAAAACTTGTACAAAAAAAACCCCTTAGGGTTGTCTCAATTTACTTTATTGTTAATTACATAGTGTGAATTTTGTAAAACTATAATCTACAGTAAGGACTCAATGGGTTTTTTCTTTTGTAAGTTTTGTTTGGAATTGAAAAAAAAAAAAAAAAATACAAAAGATAAAATTATGTAGTGAAATTTTTTGTTTAAAATTTTAGAATAAAAAGTTGAGTAAGTTTTTCATCATATAATATGAAAATTGTTTATGATTATAAAGTAAAAAACATGTAATATATATATATATATATATATATATATATATATATATATATATATACTTTTTTTTGAAGAAAAGAAATTTGATATTCATCCGAAAAAGTATGTATATAGTTACAAACTGTTATGTAGTTAGAAACTATTACAATTAAGTAATTAAAGGTAAATTTAGTGTTATTTAAAAAATGAGAATTATGAACATTCATCATTGTTGCTCAAGATAAATCATGTCCTATGAAATAATTTGGAAATTTAAAAAAATCCCATATTTAAAAATTCTCATTACTAATTTAATTTTATATATATATTAAGAAATAATACTCATGAATAATAAAATAGTTGTAACATAAATAATATATAACAAAAAAACCCACGTATTTTTGGAGTAATAATATAGTTGTAACAAAAATAAAATAGAATAAGAAAAACTATGTATATTTGGATGTATGAAAATTTAGATGCATTTTATTAAGTAAAATTTTAAAAGAATAATGGTTATAAACATTTAAAAATATTTTTATTAAATAATTAGTTTAGATCTATATTATTTACTCTAAAAGAGGTTTGCATATCAAGACATATGATTCCACTTGGCTCTTTGTAAATCCAGAGCTAAGATTGATCTAGACCATATAATTTCCCTCTTTAAATAAACTACATTCCACATGAATACCATGGGTCAATACCATGGGCAGTTTTTATAGTTTATTATTATTTTATTATTTTGACCTAGTTAAAATGTTCATTACATTATGTCAATCTTTTTATTTAATTAGATTTTGTTTTTATTTTTGTGTAATTTGGCATAGTCAAAATGTTAAATTGTGGTTAAAATCTAACAAATTTTTAATAACAACATTTTAAACCAGAACTTAAATTCAATCTAACTTATTAAAAAGAAAAAAAGAAAAAAAAAAAACTAACATTATAAAAACATAAAAAAAATTATTTACTTGTGGATCTAATGGCCTAAAACATTTCAATCATCTAACATTTGATCCAATAACTCAAACATGGACATAGTGGCAGCTAGAAAAGTTGTTTTCAAATAAGAACACCTTACGGCATAAATATAAAAACTTAACCATAATAAGGATTGATGTGGCTAACCAATAATTAAGTTATATTTTCTTAATACATTGCCATATATATATATATATATATATAATTTTGAAAATATAATTAAATAAAATTATTAAATAAAAATTTAATTTAAAAAATATAATAAAATCTAATATAATAATTTTTTAAATTAAAATATTTTATTCAAATTAATTTCAGGCTGGAGGGAAATCTCTGCTTATTGCCTTCAATAATGTTCCACGAATTTTCTGTTTTGAAATTGGACCCAGAAAATCAGAGAAGTGCGGCATGATAACCTTAATTTTCTGTTTTATTCTTTTGAAACTTCCGCATGATAACATTAATTTTCTGTTTTATTCTCTTGAAAGGCCCCGCGTGATAACCTTAATTGAGGATCAATATTATGTCAATGTACTGTTATTATCAATATAATACAGATGTTTTTTTTCTTCTATATATATATTAAAAAAAAAAAAAAAAAAGCCAACAACAACCTTAATTTTCTGTTTTATTTTCTTGAAAGTTCCGCATGGTAACATTAATTTTCTGTTTTATTCTCTATTTTTTTTTTTTTCATATCTGCCACACAGGATTAGCGATGCCTGCTGTATATGGGCATGAAAACTATCTAATCATTTTTGGATGATGGTTTAGACCTATGGAGCAAACCTGGAAATCACTGAATGTAATATTTATCACTTGAATTAATATGATTATTTGTTGGCAATGTTAGACGTTTTTTACTCTGAAAAAAATATCACTTGAATTAATATGATTATTTGCTGGCAATGTTAGACGTTTTTTACTTTGAAAAAAAAAATCATTTACTCGTAAAGGTGTACTTTTTAATACAGTGTTTTGGGATCGGAAGAAAGTCCAGTAGTTATCTTAGTTTGCACTATGTGTTTTCGGAATAGACATACTTTTTAATAAAACAATTTGAAATTAAATTAGTTTAAACAGATTTTTATTATCTTTTTATAAATATTCAAGATTCAACGCTAAATATTTTATTTTTGAAAATACTTTCTATTATTGATAAAAGATTAGTCAAAGGGCAAATATGTCCTCGACTTACTGGATGAAATGCTTTTAATTAATATGAATAAACACTTTCAACCATTGCATGTTTTTTTTTTTTTTTTAAATCGTTATATTTCAGAGTAAAACGCCGCAAAAGCTTTATGGCGGGCTACTGTCCTTATGTCTCTTTAGGAGCTACCATCTTTGACTAGTCGAGAAATTCTCGTTTCTTATAGTCGCCACTCAAGGGCTAGTAGTTACAAGCAGTTGTTACAAGGGACAAAGAATAATTTCAATATGCAATTCCAATATTTTTTTGCTGAATTGTAGACAATATTAAATAAAGAATATATTTAGAAAAGGGTCAAAGTGTATAATATTGAGAGTATTTGAAACACTTTAAGCACGAGTCTATATCCATTCAACTTCGGATCTATTATGTGGCGAGAAGGATTATATCTCTTTGGGTGCAAACCTTTTTTTTGGAGTGTAGAATTTGAGGAAAGATTTGCACCTCAAGGGATTTGATCCCTCTCAACATATGATTGATCCAAAGTTAGATGGATATAGGTTGGTTCGAGTTGAAGACAACAATGCCACATTTTTATATAATTATTATTATGTATATGTTTGAGATAAACTTCATAACATGACCATATGTTTGAGATGAATTTACATTATGTTTTTTTCATTGACGTGACCATATCACTGTTTTCTTTAGTTTGGTCTTTGTTGTTTGTCTTGAATGGTTTGTATGTTTGTGTTTGGATGCTTTGAGTGACTTGTGTGTGTTAGTCTAAAATATTTCAGCAAATGTACCAAAAAGACCTTAAGCTACAAATGACTTATAGCCCTAACAACGGAAATGACTGCTCAACCCTTTAGTTCTGCAATAGAAAGTTAAAACAAATCCTGCAAAAAACTGAGATATATGCAGCAAAAGCAACTAAACAGCAAAAAGAAATAAGAACTGATGCAAAAGTAACTCTAAATGACCAACATACAAGGCAAGTTTAAAGAATAATTTCAATATTATATAACACCTAGTGAAGGAAACTAGTATGTGGTTACTAGTCCCCCTCAAATGGGATGAGTTCTTGGTTATCCTTAATGCTTCAACTTCGTGAGTCTTTCTCTCTCAATGATATGGCAACCTGAAATATGTGATCAAATCAAGTGGGAGCTCAGATGGAAAAAGAAAATGGTTATGACAATGAGAATGATCAAAGTGAAGAATGAATAGAAAACCCTCTTATTTATAACAAAATATTGAGTTGCCCTTGAAAATGGAGAACAATAAAATATTATTAACCATAATCTAAATCTAATCGTTTGGAATATTTTATTATATTTTGTTGGAGGGAAAAAATATTTAAATTTATTAAATACTCTTATTTAGAGACAATAAACAAATAAATGATTTATTTATCATTTCAAGAATGTTGTCAAGGAATAATAAACAAATAATGATTTGTTTAATTATTCATAGGTTATTTAATCAAATTTAACAAGGAATAATAACTAAATAATGATTTAATTAATTATTCGTTGAGAAAAATAAGAAAAATAATGATTTATCTAATTATTTCTCATAATTGCATTAGATGTGACAAAGAATAGTAGTTAAACAACAATTTAATTAATTATTCCTAGAGAAAAATTAAATAAATAATGGTTTATTAAATTATTCCTCATGGGGTTTCTTGTTTTAACGAGAAATAACTTAATAAAATATGGTTTATAAAATTATTTCCTATAGTGAAAGAAATTTTACTATGGTAAAATTGGTCTTACATGGTGTACTTCGATCCATCTAGTTAGAAATTGCTAGATGATCAATTTTTGGTGATAACAACGTATTTATGTGTTTGGATTTGGATGGTAATGTTTTTGAATGTTATAGTTGTGTTACATTTCTATATGTATATGTAATTGTTTGTTAGTAATTATTGGTGATGAAGAAGGGAGACAATCTTGTCAATAGTTTGGAGGAGGATTGATACTGCAAATCTATTCCATTTAATTCTTCATATCTTGAAAAATATTTTTAATAATCTAGAACTTCAATATTTATATGAGTGTAGAACTCAAGTAAAGGTTTGCACCTCGTGAGATTTGATCCCTCTTGGTACATGATAGATTTGGTGTTAGATGGATCTACGTTGATTTTAGTCATGTGCAGTCACAAAAAAATTGTTGAACATCTAATTATTCTGACCATTTTAAATAAGGTAAATATGTATGAGATTAATCTAGTCATTTTAATTTTAGATTTTCTTAGTTACCTCAGTTTTTTGAGATGATAGATATTGTTAATAATTTTAATGATGAAATAATTTTTTTGAATGCAAAGTGACAATGTAATAGTGTTGAATGATACAAAATGTAAATAATAAAAATGTAGTTAATTACAAATATTCTTCATTGTGATCAATTTCAAACTATTTTCATATACTATTCTTATTGTCACCCCTGTTAGTTTTGTCATATTTTATATTTATTGTATGAAAATAGCAGTTGAAATCGTTAACCATTCAAATATTTAAATCAAGTTATTGTAGTAAACATCATACCATGTCTATCTTGCTCTCCAATATTAATAGGTTGAATTACTATAACACAAAAATCAATGCACATTGTCAATAATATTTTGGTGCTTACATTGAAATCAATGCACATTGTTAATCCAATAACTTTAAAAATAATGTACCATCATACATCTAGTTACATCAAATTAGAAATCAACATTTACATTGAAATCAATGCATCTAATGCAAGCAATCAAATAGGATTAGAAAAAGAATTAGAAACTAAAATCAATGCATCTAATGCAAACAATCAAATAGGTTTAGAAATCAACATCTACACTAAAACCAATGAATCTAGTGAAAAAAATAAAATATAATTGGAAATAAACATATAAACTAAAATCAATGCATCTCGTGCAAGCAATCAAATAGGATTAGAAATCACGATTTACATTGAAATCAATGCATCTAGTGAAATCAATCAAATAAGATTAGAAATCACCATCTACATTGAAATCAATTCATCTATATCAATATTTCCCTCTCTCGCCCCTCCAACTATATCAATATTTCCCTCTCTCGCCCCTCCAGCTATATCAATAGAATTAGAAATCACCATCTACACTGAAATAAATGCATCCATTGCAATAAATATTCTTCCCTCTCTCCCCCCTACATCTATATCTATATATCCCTTTATCTCTCCTTATTTGTCTCTCTATCTAACCCTTGCCCCCCAAAACACACACACACGCACACACTCTCTCTCCATATCTATCTACCTTTGCCTTCCTCCCTACCTCTTCGTGTCTATATCTTCTTCTCTCTCTTCACATTTTCTCTACACAAAGATGGAGGGGGGAGAGAGGGAGATAAAGATAAGGAGGGAGGGAGGGATATAGTGACAGCATTGGAGGAGAGAGTGAGAGAGTGAGAGAGTGATGGGGGAGAAGGGGGTAGGAGAGAAATCAAATAGGATTAGAAATCACCATCTACATTGAAATCAATGTGTTTAGTGCCAGCAATCAAATAGTATTATAAATCAACATCTACATTGAAATCAATGCATCTAGTGCAAACAATCAAATATGATTAGAAATCACCATCTACATTGAAAGTAATGCATCTAGTGAAAGAAATATTCTTTCCTCTCTTCCCCCTCCATCTATATCTATATCTCCCTCCATATCTCCTTCTTTGTCTCTCATCCCCCCCACCCCCCAAACACACAAACTCTCTCTCTCCATATATATCTATCTCTTTCTCACTCCCTCCCTCCCTCTATCTCTCTCTTCTTCCCTTTCTTCACCTTCCATATATACCTCTATTTCCCTTTGTTTATCCTTTGTCTCTCTATATCTTCACCAAAACATATATACTCTTTCTCCATATATCTTTATACATCCCTCTATCTTCCTCTCCATCTCTCCCCTATTTCTATCTCTCTTCCCTCCGTCTCTCCTCTCTCCCTCTCTCTCCATATCCCTTATCGCTCCCTCTTTCTCTCTCTCCAACTTTCTTTCTCTATGTCTTTCTTCTTACCTCCCTTACTATCCCCTTCCAACTCGATATCTTTCTCTCCCTCCCTCTATCCTTATCTCCCTCATGTATTCTCTCTCTTCCTTCCTCTATCTCCCTTTTTCTCCCACCTCCCTCTATTGCTCCCCCACATCACTCTCTCTCTCTCTCTCTTCACCCTCCAAGTTCGTCACTATCTCCCTCACTCTCTCCTTCTCTCCCCCATTCTCTCCATATCTCCTTCTTCGTCTCTATATCTCACCCCCAAACATACACTCTCTCTCCATCTCTCCATTGTCACCCTTTCTCTCTCTCCACGTTTCTCTCTCTATGTCTTTCTGCTTCTTTCCCTCTCTCCTCCTCCTTTTATTTCCCTCCTCCTCTCTCTCAAGTACTCTCTCTCATCCTTCTTCCCTCCCCCTTTCTCTCATACCTTCCTCTTTCTCCCCCTATGACTCTCTCTCTATTCCATCCAGCCCTATCAATATATCCCTCCCTCTCTCCTTATCTCTCTCTCCCCCTCCATATTTGTGTCCCCCTCTATCTATCTTACCCTTCTCTCCCTCTCTCACTCCTCTCCTTTTTTTGTCTTCATTCCTCCTCTTCCCTCTCCTTCATTTTATCTCCACCTCCCCCTTGTCACTCCCTCTATCTCTCCATCTCTATCACTCCATGTCTTTGTTCTTGTTGAAATTGGAAATAAGAAGGGCTTTTAATTTAATTTTTCCTTAATAAAATTAGAAGTAAATTGCGATTCCACATCACATGACAGATTGTACGAGTTAACTGAGTTAGGAAGACTTATCTAGCTCATTCAATTCAAGTTTAGGGTAAAAATGGAGGCATGTATAGTTATCCCTAGGTTTTAGGGGGTCCAATTGTAGTTTATTTTGAGTTGTAATTAGTTAACTCAATTAGTTGAGTTAAAATTAGTTTAACTAGTTCTAATTGATGGATGATAGTGATAGGTACAATGAATTGATATGATTTAATTCACATGCAGTGATCAATCAGATAATTGATAATTCACTATAAATAGTTGTTGCATTTAATTTCTAAGGAAGGCCCAATCGAGATTGGAGTTAAAGGGAAGATAAATATCAATTGTACAATTAGAAAATTGTAAAGGTCATGCATGATGTCATAAGGACGCCTTTGAATTATTTCACAATCAATTGATGGTAATTTCCTAATTAATAGGGGCTCAATTAGTCGAGGAATGCATGAGCAAGGTTGGTCAGTCAGGTGCAGGGAATTGGTTAAGTATTGGACCAAACTTGCCAGGATTAGAGTGAGAGAATGAGATATAGTGTAGAGGTTTCTGAGGAAGGGAAATAACATTATATTTTTTCATATTATTTACTTAATGCAATATATAGATAACAGGGTTTTAAGCTAAGGATTTCCATAGATACATCTTTGTGTTGTGCGATTGAAATTATCTCCTTCTTGTTCATGTGATTTTGCGATCGTAATTGGTTTCCACAATTTGTAGAATTGATTCAGTATTTTGTTTTAGAATATTAAGAGATCAGTTGAATATATTTAGATATTTATACATGGTATCAGAGAAGGAATCACCATAGTTTTTTTTGAACATGTGAATCAAATTTGCATATTTATTCTTCAGGACGAGCAACAGATCAAGATGTCTTTCTCTGGCTCGAGACTCTAATATTACCTTGAGGTTAATTCAAATTACATAGCATGGAAGGACATGATGGAGGGAGTGTTGGAGGAAAATCCACTGAAGGAATTCATAGAAAGTGATATTCCCCAACCCGCAGTAACATATGCTCAACTACTTGATGCATGGAAGAAGAATGTAGCAAAGGCAAGAAGGATTCTGTTAGAAGGAGTTTTAGATCATATTGTCACGAACCTCCATGGAAAGGAAACTCCATATGCTATGTGGAAGGACTTAACAGTTATGTTTCAGAATAAAAACGACCATAGGAAGTTGGCGCTGAAGGAAAATCTCGGAGATATCAAGATGGAGAAGGGCAACACGATTCAAAAATACTTGACGAAGTTCAATCAATGTCGATATGAGCTTGGAAGTGTTGGGGTCATAATTTCCTAGGATGATTTGGTGATACTAGCACTTCTAGGCCTTCCCAAAGTTTGCATAGCTACCAGGACTCGGTGAATGGGAGGGAGAAGCTACGAGAGTGGGAGCGATTGTGGTTTGACTTGGTACAAGAAGAGATTCGATGGAATACCAGAGATGGATCCTCATCAAAGACTGATGATGAGGAGAATTGTGCCTTGGATAGAAAGGTGAAGAAAGGGAAAGAGAAGGAATCGCATTGCAAATCAGATTCCGTTTAGGTAGGAAAGAAGCAAGACTTGTCAAATGTAAAATGTTTTCATTGTCATGAGCTTCGACACTGTGATATCCCAAAATGGAATAATGCGTTGATACACAAGCATAATATTTGTAACGCAAAAGATGTACATGTAAGTTTATGATCAACACAGATATAGACAGAATAGTTGAGCCATTTTATTCATAGGAGAAGGTTTGGTTACAATAGTGTACATAATATGAGGTAATCTAGCCAGGAGATGGCCTAAAATGACCCTGCAAACATGCTACAACAAGCATTGCATAACTGGAGAGCTGCTGGAAGAAAATACTGCGCTATCCCTTTAGAAGATAATGCATATATGACAGTAGGCTGAAAAGGGAAATTCAGATATATGGAAATATGGAGCTCTGATGATGCCAAGATTCTAGATCTGGGCTCTATGATGGCAACCCAAGATAACCCAGAATGGAAATTCCAGATCTATGATATTGGAAATTTACCCTCTTGGGGTTTAATCACTAGTCTGTTGGGTTATGTAGATATGAAGCTAGATCTAGCAAATAGATGGCTGAAATATGTCACAAGGTCAGACCTAAGATTGAAGGGTTGATCCCTTCACTAGATCCTCAAGTTGGAAGCTCAAGATCTAGCTCCTCAATCCTCCTCTAAAGATTGCAACTACTGCTACACAAATGCTCATGAAAACTGAGCTATAAGGGAAGGAGGCTTACTAGCCTGCTGAAAAATATGGTTATGAAGCTCAAGACTGATGGAAATAATGTATACAATGTGAAGGAATGGTCCTTCACTAGATCACTAGCTGAAATGCTAGCAAATTCCCTTCTCCCTTGGATCTACACTCGGAGATGAATAATAGATGGCCTGATGCCTGATAAAGATCTGAAGTACTGGAAAGCTGATCTTGAAGCTCAAGGTGATAGGATGAATCCTTCACTGGTTTCTCAACTGAAATATTGAAGTACAACCTCCTCCTCTCAAACTAATCTTCAGAAATATGCAATTTATGAATATGGATGTTTTGCAGAAATTAGGAACAATATGGCACCAATTCTTGATGATGAATGTAGTGAAAACACTCTTCCTTAGAGATCACTAAAGGAAAGAGGTGGGATTCCCGCTCGGGAACACCCTGTGCTAAACAACACTGCAGACATAGCTAAACAACATAAGAGTGCATGCAATCTCAAAAGACAACTCTAGATCTAAACAGATCATACATCAATAATAATATAAAGCATGCCTTATATGTTTCCTTCATCTTTATTATATAGTTTGTGAACCTTCTCATGCCTTGGACCACCTCATAACTATGTTGTACATGTGGACATAGGTCTCCATGTTGATTGCGTTGTCTCTCCATGATCTCCATCATGTGTGAATGTAATGATCACCCTCTCCATCATGTGTGCAACAAATACACTACTCCTCCATCATCTCATCATGAATGCTCTATGATCTTACATTTGATTCCTTCCATGATCTTAGTTGGCTGCTTCAACCTCCATGATCTATCTCATTAATGAGACATGATATCCACTCTTTTCACATTAAGTAGTTGCTCCACTTCTCCATTATGAAGATCTAGATCTGAAATATCCACATACACACATCAAAAGTGGATTTTATATATCTTTGGGGTTTTTGGGTCCCTCCACCCTCTTATTTACTTAATTAATTAAGTTTATTAAGAACTATAATATTCCAATTATCTTGTGGAAAAATTGGGAATATTACAGTCCTCCCCGGCAAAATGATGCTTGTCCTCAAGCAACTAAAAAAGTGGATGCTACAACAAACATCCTCCCTCCAAATGGCATCCTCATGTGGAAGGCATCCCCATCTGTCACAATGTGTCATGCATGTCTAGCTCCAAATATGCCTCTCTAGAATGTCTAGAATGGACTCCAACTGAAAATTTAGATACCCTTCCTCATCAATGAATCTCCAAGGGGCACCCATATGATGACCATAGATCTCCTCTACACATGAGATACATAAAATGAAGTGGTTAATTCCAAAATTGGAAAGTCCCAACTCATGAACTATCCTTCCAACCCATGACACATAGAGTAGATTGCATCTATCAATGCTCTCATCATTAGCCCTGTTGGCCATGTAGGAATCAAACATCACATAAACATAGTGAAAAACAAGAAGTAGATACATATGGGAAAACATGAACAATGTCAAACCATATTATCCTAATAACAACCAATGCAGCAAGGCCTTATGCTGCCATGCTAGATCATCATGAAAACAAATAAGAGAGCCATTCTCTCTCAAAAGAAGCCACCACAACAATGCTTTTTGTTGCCATGCCAAATATGAATTAATATATATATGAGAGCCATACTCTCTCAGTAGAAGCCACAGCAGCAATGCCTCTTGCTGCCATACCACATCATCATTGTACCAAATGTAGTGGTCATATTCTCTCAAGAGAAGCCACCTTAACAAGGCATCTTGCTGCCCCATTACATCCTCATCATACCATGTACAATGACCATAATCTCTCAATAGAAGACAACGTTATAGGGCCTCTTGTTGCCATCCACTACCTTCATCATGCAATGTATGGGAAGAGTCCATACTCTCCCAATAGTAACCATAGCAATAAGGATTCTTGCTGCCTCCTTACATCATCATGGTGCAAGTCATGGAGCAACAATATAGTAACAGACATGTGAACTGTCTCATCAACATAATACAAACAAACTCCCTTATGCCACATCATGTGAGAGTTATACTTTCTCTCAAACCCAAGGACATACATGAACATGAGATACATCCCAAACAGAAATACATGTAAATACATGAGACATATCCCAAACAAGAGTAAATACAAGGACATAAGATATATCATGTGATGTCCAAACTCTCTCATAAACAACCAAAGTAACCATGCCTGTTTCTTCTACATTATTCTAGTGATGTGCAAGGCATGAATTAGAATTATATGATCCATTGGGTGGTAATCATACTCACCCAAGAGAAACTAGCGCAACCATGTTGCCTGCTACCCTGTATCATAAATTTGCAAGGGGTTTGGCAACCCTTTGCTCCATATTAGCAACCATTCATCCCAATGAGAACGATGGATCTCATTCTTCAAAAAATTGGTATCCTCCCATTGTAGGACACCAACCTCCTCAAACTGTTGAAGAACTTTGCACTCCATGATATGTTGAAGTGCACCTCCAATGAGATCTCTCCATGAGACCTTCTCCTCATCAATGTCCCTCCAAAACCAATAAGGTTTTGGATCTGCTATAGGTAGAAGTTTCTCTTTGAGCTGTGAGATGCTCATTGAGAAAGAGTCATCTTGAAAGGGGAAAAGATTTCCCATCTCAAGATGTTTACCATCTATCACTTTCCTCTCCATTGCTTCACGAATGAAGCTGCCATTTGATTGCTCCCATAAGGAATGGGTCCTCTTCTTTTCACTGCTTCCCTTTAACAACGTTGTAGATCTGCAAGGTAAAACATGTTCTATCTCAAAGCAAGGCACAATGTTGAACTCATAGCTAGCCATTGTACATAGGATCATACTCATCCCATTTTCTGAAAATCTACTCTCCAACTAAAAGGGTTGAATGTAGTTCATCAATGACAAACTAGGATGGTTCTTCATCTCTTCCTTGATTAGATCAAGGGTCCTCTGTGCAGTGATATGATGTTGCTTCAAATCAGCATGTTTTCCTAACCCTTGGTCATGCATTGGCCCTGATGGCATGTCCTCATAAGTATCAATAGGAGGTACTGAAACAATATGAGATGAAAGTGTATGCATACCTTGGATCAACTGATGTGTGGGAACCTCTTGCAAGACCACCAGAGTTCCTCCAACCAGAACAATAGTGTCTCCAAATGCTGGTAGTGATGATGGCTGCAATTCTATAAGTGTACCAGCACT
Organism: Pinus albicaulis; assembly: GCA_034641835.2. Classification (NCBI taxonomy): domain Eukaryota; kingdom Viridiplantae; phylum Streptophyta; class Pinopsida; order Pinales; family Pinaceae; genus Pinus; species Pinus albicaulis. The sequence continues at coordinate 577,259,026 of CM076575.1, read as the reverse complement.
GGTATCTATCTCCTCCTCGTCATGCATCTCATGAGTAATGCATGAGGCTCCAAATGTCAAGAACTCGAGAGCATCTTGCAAATATGCAAGTTATTCTCCTCTTGATGTAAGCACATCTGCAGTTGGTGGTGGTAGAGGCTCCTCCTCTTGAGTGATGATGAGAAAATTTTCTCTTGAATCTTCATGCACTATCTCCTTGATGATGAGAGATGTCACTATGTGAGATGTCTATGGTTTATTTCTACCATATCTTTTCTTCAGTATTTGAATAAAATCTGCATAAGCAGAAACTTTCATGTGTGACAATTGACTGAACCACCAATATTTTGCTTCACCATCTAGGTGCAACACTGAAAACTCCACAACCTCTCTTTCTGATATAGGATATTTAAAAAAGAATGTAAATAATTCTTCCCTCCAAGCCCTCAATTTTCTTGTGGAAGATCCATCAAATGTAGGCAAGAAGAATCTATGCCTCATTCTTCTATTGCTGCTTTTGGATCTCCTCTCTTCTTTGAGTTGCAAAAATTGTTGGAGAGAAAGATTCTCCTTTAATGCTCTAGGTTGTGACTTGTATTCAGACAGATATTCACTTAGGGTATCATACCCCAAGCCTTTATCATATTCAGACCAATCCTCTTTCTCAAAGAAAGTAGATCTAGTGGAATAATGTGAAGCTCTTTGCTTCTCTGGTCTTCTTTGTTGCTAAAAAGAAGTATTGGGACCTTCTTCATCTTGAAACCTTCTTGGGGTTTCTCTTTGCCTTGCTCTTCATGTTTCATTGATCTTTTTAGAGAGATCCTTCATAGATATAAAGAAATATGAGGCAAAAATTAATCCCTCCATTATATTAGATCTATACTATTTTATTTTCTTATGTTGTCAATAATGTCCACAAGTTGAGCCAAATATCATGCTCTAATACCACTGTAATATCCCAAAATGGAATAATGCATTGAAACACAAACATAATATTTTAACACAGAAAATGTACATGTAAGTTTATGATCAACACAGATATAGAAAGAATAGCTGAGCCATTTTATTCATAGGAGAAGATTCGGTTACAACAGTGTACAAAATATGAGGTAATCTAGCCAAGGAGATGGCCTAGAATGACCCTAGAAACATGCTACAACAAGCACCATGTAGTTGGAGAGCTGCTGGAAGAAAATACTGCATTGTCCCTATAGCAGATAATGTACATATGACTACAGGATAAAAATGGAAATGCAGATATACGAAAATTTGGAGTTCTGATGATGCCAAGATTCTAGATCTGGGCTCTATGATGGCAACCCAAGATAACCCAGAAAGGAAATTCCAGATATATGAGATTGGAAATTTACCCTCTTAGGGTTTGATCCCTGGTCTACTAGGTTATGTAGATCTGAAGCTAGATCTGACAAATATATGGCTGAAATATGTCACAAGATCATATATAATCTTGAAGGGCTAATCCCTTCACTAGATCCTCAAGCTGGAAGCTCAAGATCTATCTCCTCAATCCTCCTCTAAAGATTGTAGCTACTGTTACACAACTTCTCATGAAAATTGCGATGTAAGGGAAGGAGGCTTACTAGCCTGCTACAAAATATGGTTATGAAACTCAAGACTGATGGAAATAATGTATACAATGTGAAGGAATGGTCCTCCACCAGATCACTAGCTGAAATGTTAGCAACTTACCTTCTCCTTTGGATCTACAAGAATGGACTACGCAATTCCTGATGGAAATGTTGCTACTGGGAGATGAATAAAAGATGGCCTAATGCCTGATATAGATCTGAAGTACTGGAAGGCTGATCTTGAAGCTCAAGGTGATACGATGAATCCTTCACCGGTTCCTCAACTGAAATATTGAAGGACAACCTCCTCCTCTCAAACTGATCTTCATAAATATGTAATTTCTGAATATGGATGTTTTACAGGAAGTAGGAACAATAGGCACCAATTCCTGATGATGAATGTAGTGCAAATACTCTTCCTTAGAGATCACTCAAGGAAATAGGTGGGATTCCCACTTGGGAACACCCTGTGCTAAACAACACTGCAGACTTAGCTAAACAAAATAAGAGTGCATGGAATTTCAAAAGACAACTCCAGATGTAAACAGATCATACATCAATAATAATCTAAAGCATGCCTTCTATGTTGCCTTCATCTTCATTATATAGTTTGTGAACCTTCTCATGCCTTGGCCCACCTCATAACTGCATTGTACATGTGGACATAGGTCTCCATGTTGACTACACTGTCTCTCCATGATCTCCATCATGTGTGAATGTAATGATCACCCTCTCCATCATGTGTGCATTAAATTCACTACTCCTCCATCATCTCATCATGAATGCTCTATGATATTACATTTGATTCCTTCCATGATCTTCGTTGAATTCTTCAACCTCCATGCTCTATCTCATTAATGAGACATGATCTCCACTCCTTTCACATTAAGTAGTTGCTCCACTACTCCATTATGAAGATCTAGATATGAAATATCCACATACACACATAAAAAGTAGATTTTATTTATCTTTGGGGTTTGTGGGTCCCTCCACCCTCTTATTTACTTAATTAATTAAGTTTATTAAGAACTCTAATATTCCAATTATCTTGTGAAAGAATTGGGAATATTACAGACACTATGCTACAAAGTGTCTGCACAAGAAGACCAACAAGAAGTCCTTAGGAGGACCGGGAGGTGAAGCACTTGCTTCATAGTTCGAGTTGGATTTCACCCTCATCGCATGCATGTTTTCATCGGTGATGTGTTCTGTGTGGTACTTAGATAGTGGAGCTTCATTCCATATGACTGACAACAAATAATTCTTTATTAACTTGGAGGAGAAGGATCTCGAGATGTACATCGAGATGGGAGATGACGGGAGGTATAGCACTACCAGCATAGGTATAGTTACCTTTCATAGGGAGTTAGTTACTCCTCTCATATTAAAATATGTAATGTATGTTGCTAGTTTAAAGAATAATTGTGTTTATGTTGCTATGTTGGAAGACTGTGGCTATGATGTGTTATTAAGTGAAGGAAAGGTGTTCATTTGTCACAAAGTTATGGGGTAGGTGAAGAATATTGGGGTTCGAGTAAAGAACCTATACAAATTGGATGTAGAAGATTGTGTTGCCTTGAGTACAAAAGCAGAGAAGGTAGTGAGCCAAGGCATAGGTGAGTTATGGCACAGGAGTTTTGGCCATCTACACCATGGCGCTTTGAAGATCATGCAGTAGATTTCTACAGGACTTCCAAAGGGTTCACTTTAGTAGTGAGATATATTCAAAGGGTGTATATTGGGCAAGTATACCAAAGTCACCTTACACGATAAGGAAAGTTGAGCAAAGGAGATCCTTGAGATACTTCACTCAGACGTGTGTGGATTGTTCTTGACAGATTCCACAAAAAAACATGGGTATTATGTGATATTTGTAGATTATTTTTAAGGCAAGTGTTGTATTTTCTTCATGCAGAAGAAAGATCATACGTTCTCAAAGTTTTATGAGTTCAAATCACTTGTCAAGAAAGATATAGGGAAGAAGGTTAAGGGTTTGAGGAGCAATAATGGTGGAGAATATAGATCTAAATAATTCAAGAACTTATGTGCTTTAGAAGGAATTTGAATGGAATTGATATCACCTCATAACCCAGAGCAGAATGGGGTTGCATAAAAGAATAACAAAACCATTTTGGGAGAAGCACGAACTATGTTTCATGATTAGGGCCTACCGTTGCATCTGTGGGAAGAAGCATGCAATACAAAAATATTTGTGCAGAACATAAGTCTTCATCGGATACCTAGGATGAGTACACGAGAGGAATTTTTTTAGGTAAGATATCAAATGTGTCACATTTTAAAACTTTTGGTTCATTAGCTTATTTCCATGTGACCAAAGATTCCAGGAAGAATCTAGTGCCAACGGTTGAGTTGGGGATATTTGTGGGGTGCAATGATACACCTCACAACTATCAGGTGTAATTTCCAATACACAATATGAAAGTGGTAAAAGGATATGTGAAATTCAATGAAGAGAAGGCCATGCATATTTCCATTGAGAGGGAGCTTCAATTACATGTTATTGAGGAGATCTTAGCTCCAAAAGAAGAACCTCAAGATGTGGACAAGCCACATGCAGAGGTGCAGAGAGTGGAAGGACCCACTTATGCAAGGACATCTCAAGATGGAAGGAATAACACCATAGAGGTTGACAGGTTGATGCTTGATGCTAGAGAGAATGTGGGGGCACCCACATCACAAGGAAGGAAGAGAAGGTCCCTTGAGTGGTACACTGGCTACATGGATCTTATGAGAAAAGGTGTAGAGATAGAGACATCCTATTTTAAGGAAGAAGTTCAGCAAATAATTTGGTTTGATGCCATGGTTAAGGAGTAAGTCATAAATAGTGCATGGGAAGTTGTCCCAAGACCATAGGGTAAGTTAGTTGTAGGATCCAGGTGGATCTACAAGGTGAAGCAGGCAGCAAATGGGAGTGTGGAGAATCAAAAGGCTAGGTTTGTGGCCATGGGGTTCTCTCAGGTGGAGGGGATTGATTATGATGATATCTTTGCACCAGTCACAAGGTACTCATCAATCAAATCCATATTTACACTCATAGCGTGCATGGGATGTAAAATATATAAGATGGATGTAAAGACAACGTTCCTCAATGGGGTGATTGAGGAAGATGTGTACATTGAACAACCAGATGGTTTTGATACCTTTGATAGAGAGTCACATGTGTGTAGACTCAAGAGAGCATTGTATGCGCTGAAGCAAGCATTACGTGCTTGGTACACCAATATCGACAACTACTTCACTAGGTTGGGCTTCACTAAGAGTGAAGCAGATGCGAACCTTTACCATACTATGGTAGAAGGTAATTATTTTATCACTGTACTTTATTTCGATGATTTGATACTGACAACTAATGAGCAACTCATCAAGTCTTGCAAAGAGGATCTTACTGGAGAATTTGAGATGAAGGACATGGTTCTCTTGCACTATTTCCTATGATTGGAAATTTGGAAAATATATGGGGAGTTATTTGCATCTCATGGAAAGTATGCCAAAAATATTCTTAGGAAGTTCCACATGGAGGATAGAAAACCCATGGAGATACCTCTAGTAGGAAACTGGAGGAAGGAGGTTGATACTTCAGGCGAAGTAGTAGATGCTACTGTCTAAAGGTAGGTTGTGGGTTCACTCTTGTATTTGGTGAACACATGACCAAACTTATGTTATGCAGTTAACCAACTTATTTAAGCTATGGTTAAGCCTAAAAAGCTCTTTTGGAAGGTAGGCAAGAATGTGTTGAGATACCTCAGAGGCACTACAGATTTTGGGATATGGTACATAAGGACAAAGGGAGTGAAGCTTCAAGTCTTCACAGATGTAGATGGGGAAGAGAGTCCATTTGATGGGAAGAGAACATCAGGGGGCATCTTCAACATAGGATCAACAACAGTTTCCTGGTACAACAGGAAACAAATATCAATTGCACTTAGTTCAGCAGAGCAGAGTACGTTGCGGATAATCAGGCAACATGTGAGGCCATATGAATGAGAAAGATACCTCTTGGTTCATTTGGTTGAAAAATGGATTCAGTTGTGATTTATTTTGATAACCAGAGTTTCATCAAACTCTCGGTTAATCTAGTTTTTCATGATAGGTCCAAGCATATTGATATCTAGTATCACCATCTCAGAGAATGTGTAGAGGCAGATTATGTCATTAGAGTACATTCCCACGAAGGAGCAGGATGTAGACATCTTGACGAAGGAACTGCCAAGAAGCAAATTTGAGTTCCACAGAGACATGATTTGGGTTGCAGGCAATCCCTTTCTTGTTGAGCGGGATTGTTGAAATTGGCAACAAGAAGGGCTTCTAATTTAATTTTCCCTTAATTAAATTAGAAGTAAATTGTAATTCCATTTCACATGACATATTGTATGAGTTAACTGAGTTAGGAAGACTTAGTTAGCTTATTCAATTCGAGTTAAGGGTCAAACTGAAGGCATGTAGAGTTCTCCCTAAGTTTTAGGGGCTCTAGTTGCAGTTTATTTTGAGTTCAGTAATTAGTTAATTCAATTATTTGAATTAAAATCAGTTTAACTAGTTCTAACTGATGGATGAGCTAGTGATAAGTCCAATGAATCAAATATGATTTAATTCACATGTAGTGATCAATGAGATAACTAATAAATTGTTATAAATAGTTGTTACATGGCAGTTCTAAGGAAGGCCCAGTTGAGAATGGAGTTAAAGGGAAGATAACTATCAATTGTATAATTAAAAAAATTTAAAGTTCATGCTGAAGTCATCAACACACCTTGGAAGTATTGCACAATCAATTGATGGGAATTTCCTAACTAATAGGGGCTCAATTAGCCGAGCAATGCGTGAACAGGGTTGGTCAGTCAAGTGCAAGGAATTGGTTGAGTATCGAACCAAAATTGCTAAGATCAGAGTGAGACAGTCAAAGATAGTGCTTAGGTTTCCCAAGAAGGGAAATAACATTGTATTGTTTCATATTCTTGACTTAATGCAATATGTGAATAGCGGGGTTTTTAGCTAAGGCTTTCCCCAGATACATCTTTGTGTTGTGTGATTGAAATTCTTTATTTTTCTTTTTTATCTGATTATTATAATAATATAATATATATATATATATATATATATATATATATATATATATTATATATTAGATTATAATATATAATATAATATATTATATATTATATTATATATTAGATTATAATATATAATATAATATATTATATATTATATTAATATATAATATATTAATATATATGATTTATTAATATATATTATAATATAATAAATTTAATATTGTATTTATCCAATTTTTTAAAATTCAATATAAATTTAATAATATTAAAATTATAATATATTAATATTAGATTAAATAATACTAATATTAATATTAGATTTAATGATGTTTTTTAGATGGCGTGATAACAAAATTTATAATAAATCTACATCAAATTAATATTTTCAAATAACATGAAAATATTTATGTCTTTAAAGATTTTAATATATCAATAGGATATGGTTTTTCCTTTTAAAGATTCATTTTACAAATATTTAATTGAAATAAATATTAAAATATTTTGGAGGAGGATTTTTTATTCTTTGTGTTGAATTGTGTAGTAGTTTTTTTATCTATATATATAATTTACATTGAAATATTTTATTTATAAATCATGTTGTCCACATGTAGTTTATCTGTGTTACAATTTGGATGTTTTCCTGCATATTCTCCAGTCTAATTTGCTCATTTATCAGTGGGGATTTCATGGAATTTGAGTTGTAAACTATGTTTACATTTCCACAACTCTTCAACTACATGTCTATGTCTAAAATCATGATCATAAGCACATTGAAATACCTCAACACTACTACTTTTCACAGTGGAATAACATACATCAACTTGTGCAGGTGACAATTTTTAAAAATTTTAACCCACTAATTTTCATATTACAAACTTTAATAAAACAATCTTATGACTCTTGTACCAAGGAACATGGCCCTTACAACCATGATACAAGGACACAACTAGGGTTTGGTGTCAACAACTATGATTACCAATCTACGTTGAACAAGATACACTTCAAATACTTGTTGAAGATGTGAATGCTTAGCCCTTGTAGAAATCATCCAAAGGATTGAACTGATCTTGTAATGTAATAAAACAAAATACTAAATAACTTCTACAAATTGTGGAAACCAATTTCGATCGCACAATCACATAACAAGTAAGAGAAATAAATTATCAATCACACAACACAAGATGTATATGGGTAAAGAAACTTCTCAAAACCCCCCTATATGTATATTGCATAAAGTCAAGATCATGAAACACTAAAATGTTATTTCCCTCACTGAGAAACCTCTGCACTCTATTGACTCTCTCACTCTGATCTAAGCAAAATCAGTCTAATACTTAACCAATTCTTAGCCTCTGTCTGACTAGCCTTTATTACACATTCCTGGAGGAATTCTGTCCCTATTAATAAGGAAATTCCCAAGAATTTATTGCACAATTCCTTCAAGGCATCCTGATGACCTCATGCATGGACTGTACATTTTTATAATTATACAATTGATAGTTATCTTCCCTTTAACCTCAATATTAATTGGGCCTTCCTTGGAACTGAAATGCAACAACTATTCATAACAAATTATAAATTAACTGATTGATCACAACTTGTGAATTAAATCAGATTTAATTCATTGGACCTATCACTACCTCATCTCTCAATTAGAACTAGTTAAAATTATTTTAACTCAATTAATTGAGTTAACTAATTACAACTCACAAATAACTGTAATTGGACCCCCTAAAATCTAGGAATAAATCTACATGCCTCCTCTTTGACCTCCAAATCGAATTATCTGAGATAACTAAGTCTTCATGACTCAGTTAACACTTACAAGTTGTTATGATATGAAACTACAATTTCTTTTGCAATTGAATTACTGGAAAATTAAATCAGAAGCCCCCTTGGGGTGTCATTTCAACATTTGCTCTCAACAAGAAAGGGATTATCTGCAACCCCAATCCTCTCTCTATGGAATTTAAATCTTCCTCTTGACAGTGCCCTCGTCAAGATGTCTACATCCTTTTCCTCCATGGGAATATACTCTAATGACATAATCCACCTCTTCACACAATCTCTGAGATGGTGATACTAGATATTAATATGCTTGGACATGTCATTGAAAAATTGATTAACCGAGTGTTTGATGTAACTATGGTTATCACAATATATCACTCTCGGATCGATCTGTCAACCAAAAAAACCAACAAGTATCTTCCTCCTCTAGATGGCCTTACATGCTTCTTGATTGGCCTTCATGTACTCTGACTTTGTTGAACTGAGTGTAATTGATATTTGTTTCCTCTTGTACTAGGAAACCATTATTGATCCTATGCTAAAGATGCCTCCTCATGTTCTATTCCCATCGGATGGAATCCATGCCCAATTTGCATCAGTGAAGCCTTGAAGCTTCACTCCCTCTGTCTGTCTATACCATAACCCATACTTTGTAGTGCATCTGAGGTATCTCAACACATGCTTGCATGCCTTCCAAAATATCTTGGTAGGTTTAACCATAGCTTGAATAAGTTGTTTAACTATGTAGCATATGTCTGGTTTTGTGTTCACCAAATTCATGAGTGAACCCACAAGCTGTCTGTAAACAGTAGCATCCACTACTTCATCTGAAGTAGCATCCGCCTTCCTCCATTTTCTTGCTAAAGGAGTCTCCATGGGTTTGTTGCCTCCATGTGGAATTTCCTAAGGATCTTGTTGGTATACTTGCCCTCGGATACAAATAGCTCCCCATCTCTTTGCCATATTTACAACCCCAGGAAAGAGTGCAAGAGCCCCATGTCCTTCATCTCAAATTATCTTGCAAAATCCTCTTTGCAAGAATTTATTAGCTACTCCTCACCTGTCAGTATCAAATCATCGACATAAAGTACAATAATCAAAAGCTTACCATCTACCACAATCTGATAAATGTTCACATTTTCTTCACTCTTAGTGAAGCCAAACTGGTGAAATAATTGTCGATCTTGGTGTACCAAGAATGAGGTGCTTGCTTTAGCCCATACAATTCTCTCTTGAGTCCGCACAAATGTGACTACCTGTCTAAGGTCTCAAAAACTTTTAGTTACTCAATGTACATCTATTCCTCAATAAATCCATTGAGAAAGGTTGTATTTACATCCATCTGATGTATCTACCATCCCATGTCTGCTGAGAGTGCAAGGATGGATCTAATTAATGAGTACCTTGCGACTGGTGAAAAAATATCATCATAATATATCCCCTACACCTCAGAGAACCCTTTGGCTACAAATTTGGCCTTGTGCTTCTCCACACTCCCATATGCTTATTGCTTCAACTTGTAGACCCACCTAGATCCTACAACCAACTTCCCCTCTATCCTTGGGACAACTTCCCATGCATTAATTATGATAATGGAGTCATAGTCCTCAACCATGGCATCAACCCAAACTGACTCCTACCATTAGGGGAATTTTGAGGTCTAAAATGGGCCTCCTAAGAAAAATGTACAACCAAAATAAACTTTATAAGAACCAGTAGGATTCAAGATGATGATGTCAACCATGGGGGATGATTAACCAATTTTGGATTAAAAAACTAAAAATATTAAAAAAATAAAATAATAAAACTACTTTTTCAACTCGTATTTTCAACTTATCTCCCTAACGTTGTACTCAAATTTAGAGCAGGAGTACTCATTGGATGCAAAATGTAATTCCTCATCCAAGGAGTACCCATGTTGCATAATTTCGATGGACCCTTCTACACGAAAAATGAGAAATACATGAAAAAACGTGATTGCAATCACTTTTTTCATGTATTTGTCATTTTTTATGTACTAGGGTCCATCAAAAGTATGGAACATGGGAACTCCTTGAATGAGGAATCAAATTCTACATCCAACGAGTGTTTATGCTCAAAATTTGAGTAAACCCATAGGGAGATAAGTTGAAAATATAGTTTTTTTCTTTTTTCCCTCTAAAATTTGATGATGTAATCTAATCTTATTTTATTATTTCCACTATTATTATATAATTTCCTTAGGAGGCCCATTTTAGACCTCAAAATTCCCCTAATGAATTCGTCCTCAAAAGAGGATGATTCTATATCAATACCTTCGCTTATAAGAGCCATGTATTCAATGTACCACTGTAGGGACCTTCTATGCATATGTTGTGAGGTGGTTGCTCCCACATTCTCTCTCACATCTAGCAACAACATGCCAGCCTCTCTACTGCACTTTCTTCCATCTCTGGTGGATGGCTTTGCATGAATGGTTTCTACCACTCTCTATTCCTCTTCTTGTGGTTGCTTCACATCCTAAGCTTCATCATTTGGATCCAAGTTCTCCTCAACTACATGCAACTCAAGCTCCCTCTTAAGGGAAAATCACATGGCACTCTCTTCATCGAATTTCACATATCTTATGACCACTGCCATCCTTTGTGATGACAAGTACACCCAATATTTATGAGGTGTATCATTGTACCCCATAAATATCCCCAACTCTGTTGTTGGCTCTAGATTCTTCTTGAAATATTTGGTTACATGGAAATAAACAAATGAACCAAAATTTTTTAAATATGACACATCTGGTATCTTACTTGAAAATCCTCCTCTGGTGTAATCATCCCAAGTATTCGATGAGGACTTATTTTCTACACAAATATTATTGTGTTGCATGCTTTCTCCCACAGATACAACGATAGGCCCTAATCATGAAACATAGCTCATGTTTCTCCCACAAAAATTTTGTTCTTTATTTCTTCAATCCCCTTCTTCTGTGGGTTATGAGGTGCTATCAATTCTCTTTGAATTCCTTCTAAGAAAAAAAAATTCTTGAATTTATTAGATATATATTCCCCACCATTTTCACTCCTCATAAACTTCACCTTCTTCCTTGTATATTTCTCGACAAGATCCTTGAACTCACAAAAATTGGAGAACGTCTGATCTTTCTTTTGCATGAAGAAAATCCAACACTTTCTTGAAAAATCATCAACAAAAATGACATAATACATGTTTTTTACCGTGGAAGTCGACAACGGTCCACACACATCTGAGTGAACTCTCTCAAGGATCTCCTTTTCTCGGTTTTCCTTATTGTGAAAGGTAGTTTTGGTATACTTCCCCAATGTACACCCTTTGCATGTATATCTCTACGCAAGTCTTTGTAAGTCATGTAGATCATTTTAAATATGAATTCTTTGTAAGACACTCTTGAATTAAATCATATTTTATTACTGGATCTATCACTAGCTCATCTCTCAATTAGAACTAGTTAAATTGATTTTAACTCAATTAATTGAGTTAACTAATTAAAACTCAGAAATAGTTATAATTGGACCAACTAAAATCTAGGAAGAACTCTACATGCCTCCTCTTTGACCTCCAACCCAAATTATCTGAGCTAACTAAGCCTTCCTGACTCAGTTAACACTTACAAGTTGTTATGAGATGAAATTACAATTTCTCTTCCAATTTAATTACCGAGAAAATTAAATCAGAAGCCCCCTTGGGGTTCCATTTCAACAACCATTTTAGTCCACATACCTTGAACACATTTGACATGTACTTTTCCTCCCATCTATTTATCACTATAACTTCTACAACTTCAGAACACTTTCATCTCCATATGCTCAACCTGCCACTACTAACCACTCTTGGCAAGTTCCCCAAGATTACTGAACATAGGCTCATTAATCTTCCCACTAACAATGTCCTTTGTTTCTCCGAATGGTCATGAACTTAGGGTATTTATAAGATTCCCTCTTATCTGTGAAATGACTCCTTGCATTCACTGAATTATGGCACATCATTCTACCTCATAACAACCATTAACTCCTCCAATGCACATTGTACATGAGGTATTTAACTTCTACCCACTATTTATCCTTTGCTCCCTCAAAGACACCAGCACCTAGGGCTTAACAACCTGCCCTCTTATCACTGAAGTTTCTCACTACAAGTACCTGAACTAGCGCACACAAATATTCCCTCGCATTGTGACACATCAAATCCTTTTTCACTCTCCTTAGGGCCTCCAAAATTTCTCACACACAGTCCATGATTTAACTGATCTAGGGCTTCCAAGACTACCTTCTTAATTGTCACAAGTCTTCTCCTTGTTGATAGTAGTAGGGAACCTTAGATATGTTTTATTAAGCGCTTTAGGAAAATCCTATCCACTCTCACTAACCCAGCACTCTTACTCCTTGAAAACATTGTTGTTATGCCTCCAAACAACTTTATCTCTATGGAGAAACACTTCAACCCTAAAAATAGACCAGACTGATCTTCCACTTATTTGCACAACCTTAGAACTTTGGCCCTCATTCACAATCCTTAAACTAGCATATAGTCATTCCTAACCAAACTTAGCTCCAATCTAATTTTTCTTGGTCCCTTCTTGACATACTCTAACCCAACTCAGCCTCAGACATAACCACTTAAGGGAGTCTTGACCCTCTTCTATAGGTGGATATACCTTGTCCTAACCAATGTTTAGGTGCCTAGAAATTTTGACCCTCTTCTTTAGGTGTTTTCCTCAACTTGCAAGATGAAAAAAATTTAGTCACAAAACCATCTCATGAACTCATCCAACCCTCCTCCTTGTACCTATAACATAACATGAGACAAAAAATACAAAATAATAACCTTCTTTCTACTTCTTATCCAACTCAGCTACTTGAGGTATGCACCCTCCTTAGATAAGTCAACGCTTGAGAAGAGATGCACTTGTTGGATCATTAAATAGGGCCTCATTCACTCTTATGTATATCTTTCCATGGTGCATTGAATAACCCTCCAAAGGGAACTTTCCAAGCCTAGCCGACTTGAACATCATATCATTACCCCAAATCATATAAATAAATAAAATTATTTTCTCATTTGAGCAAAGCTTCCATAGTTTCCTTAAGTCCCCTTACTTCCTTTAAGGGCACCACACTTGCAACAATGAATAAAAAATTAAACACTCCATGGGTCTTTAGCCCACTTCTTGGATCCAAAGCCCAAAACTTGGGTACTTTTCCTACAAAGCCTCTTTTGTGGGGAAAAATCACACAAACCCAGTATCCAGGGTTGTGGAGTACTTCCCAGGATACAAAAATCAACAAAATATACACAATTTAAGTGCCCTAGGGTGGGGTTTTCAAGGTTTTGAATCCATATATGCAATAAAAAACCCATTTTAAACAATAAAGATTAATATTTTTCCAAAAACAATTATCGGATCGCAGTGAAAAAAATCCAAAACATAACATGTTTAGACAATGCACTGCGGAAACCCCTCATACTTAAAATACTAAGAGTAAAGGGATCTCTTCTTGAATGGTTCATGAGGCACAATAGTTGCTAAGGTTTTGCAAATGGGGTAGCAAGCTAAGTGGGTTTGATTGTGGGAAAAACTCCACAGTTAAGCGCGCTTGAGCCAGAGGAGTTCTGGGGTGGGTGACCTCCCGGGAAGTCCTGGTTACTGGGTGCAAGCCCCGGAAGTGATGATTGACGCTATGTGATTCATTTCACTAGTTTCAATCCCACTTATTCACCCCTGTGAGCATCACCCGATGCAATGAGTGCTAAGTGGAATATTCAAAATTCATGAGAAATTAGTCAGTTACGACTACCTCTCATGGAAATGGTCATAGATGAATGACTAAATTAACGCAGCTGAATCCCAAAAATGATATATAATGCCTTAATATATTTTCTACAAATAAATATTAATTAATCCTATATATTGATTTTTTGTTATGACCCACCTTAATTTTTTGTTAATTTTTTTTTAAATTATGCATATCAATTTTACATGGGACAGTCTAATTTAGATGAAATATTCTTTCTCACCAAAACCCGATGATACAATTTCAAGCAAGATTGTGTTTTTGTTTTTGTTTAAAGTACATTTTTGAGTGCATAAATGATTTCAACGCCTTGAAAATCCCTGCGGTACTTGAATTATACGGATTAAACAACTTAAAATAAAGTTTAAAAAATCTCTCTCAGATTTTAACTAAACTTAACTAGATAATTTCCTTCAAAAAGGTCATTTCTTCTAGTAGCTAAACTCCATGATTTTATTGTGTTGAGAGGTGCTCTCCAACCCAATATGGTAGAGATGTTGTAACTTAATATCATGTTTAACATTTTAACTAAGTTAAAATAAAACAGAGAAATTAAAACAAAAATAAAATAAAATAAAAAATAAAAATTACCCATGATTTTCACGTGGAATATATCCTATTTAAAGGGGGAAATTAAACCAGCCTAGATCCATCTTAACTCTGGATCAACCAAGTGCCTAGAGGGATCAAATCTCTTGAGATGCAAACCTCTTTTAGAGTGAAAAGAGATTTGATCCCTCTCGACGCTTTGCAAATCCCACTAGTAGAAAATGGCTAATTAATTACTAAAAAAATTACTAAAATTTGCATATAAATGACTATTTTTCAGTCCTTGACCAATAGTAGATAATTTACGATATCTTATAACGTGACCAAATTTTAGTCATTTTTAGCTTAGTCATTAATTGGTTATCTCAATTTTGTTGTCTAGTAGTATATTTGGTCATTAATTTAGTCAGTGATTTGGTCATTAATTTAGTCATTGATTTGATCATTAATTTAGTCATTGATTTGGTCATTAATTTGGTCATTGATTTGGTCATTGATTTAGTCATTGATTTAATCTTTGATTTGGTCATTAATTGTCACAATTAATAACCAAATATACAACAAAATATATTACTATATGATCACCCGAGAAAACAAATTAATGACCAAAGAAATATGACCAAAATGTTGGTCGTGTTATAAGATACTGTAAATTAGCTACTAATAGTTATATATATGCAAGTTTTAGTCATAGTTTGAAACCAATTAATGACCAAAGAAATATGACTAAATTTTGGTTGTGTTACAAGATATTGTAAATTAGCTACTAATAGTCGTATATATGCAAAATTTAGTCGTCATTTGTAATCACAAATTTATCATTTGTAGTAGTAATTTATCTTTTTTGGTAGTTTCATATTCATTATATAAATGGCTATTTTAGTAGTTTATATTCATTTCATTTACTTTTATTAATAATCATTATAAATGACTAATTTAGTCGTATATTCATTTTATTTGTGTTCATCATTAATCAATATAAACTACTAATTTAGTAGTTTCAAATTGATTTTGTGTTTATTATTAATCAACATAAATTAATTTGCATGATTTAAAAAATTTCATACAATGTGCATGTTCATCTAATATGTTAGAATACTAAACAATATCAAATGCAACTATAAATAATTTCAACCACATAAATTATATTATATGAAATGTTAAATTATTACAATATGGGTTTCCAACTTAATATTGGTTGGACTATAATTTACACACAAAATGATGTTTCATCACTTCAAAACATTATCATTGTGTTGTCAAGGCATTGTATGTGAATTCACAAACTCAGAAGATTTGACCATCAGTATTTATATGTTTGTCTTACGTGGGATATTAGCTTTAAGGGTATCACCAAACCAGTTCTCCTCTCTCTCTTTTTGTATTTGTCACTCCAATGTTATTGCTCCCCTCTTTTTTCAATTCCTGCTTCTTACCATCAATACTGAGTTCATTTTCTGAAAACAAAATAAGATACAATGTAGAGGGTAAGGCATGAAAGACAATGAATACTAGAATATAAACTAAATTAGACTATAAATAGTTTATACGACATATACCTCAACATCATCAATGTCAAAGACATTTTTCCCCATACAAGTAAGAAACTAGAACAAAATTTCTTCATTGGGGCGATAATGGCCACTATAATGTGGCTAGATAACCTATATAAACAAAGAAAATAAAATTTCACCATATATAGAAAATAACACCTTAGTAACTTAGTATTCAAATTTCAAGGAAAGCTTAGGAAAATTCATGTCAACTAAGTTATATGCTAAAAAGCTCAAGTTGTAGATAACTTGTGAAAACAAATAATATGAGGTGTGATGTTTAATACTTGTCTTTTTATTCACAACAACATTTCATTTTCTAATGCATGAACTTATTAAAGTACATAAACAACATGTACTCAAATAACAAAATGAAAGTAACCTTTTTTGATAGTCATGAAAATATTTTAACACAAAATAGCTATAAGGATTCCAATCAATATAGTGTAATACTAACTCCATCTTCAGCTTTGGTTTTTTGTTTAAATGAACATGATACTAAGTATTTTCAATTTCATAGTTAAAAGAAAAAACAAAATCAAAAGAAACATCCAAAATACAATCAAACAATAACGAGAGGATATCATGGAATGGAAATTACAATTATAAAAGATTTTTTTACATGTCCACCAATGCCGTGACTGGAATTCCTAAAACATTTGCTTGCCAAAAATAACCATGAGGTGAAATAATCACAACATTAAAAACCATAAGAATTCCTACTAGAAACATTTCCTTAGTTGATGGCTCAAGTGGCTAAGCGATCTCTAACAACGAATGAACCATATCGAAGACGTGATATGCATTGTCTCCCCATCCTTTTTTCCAATCACATTTCCTGTAACATGCACACATCAGAGTCAAGTAAAAATCAAACAAAGACACTGACATTTTTTTTATCTTTTATATCTATAAAATTTGGATCTAATTTATTTTTGTTACAACTCTGTTGAGACCACCTACTGTATAGTCAAAAATAGAAAAGGAGCCATTAGTCATACCTACCCATGGTCTCTTGTAGGAATGATAGAAGAATAGGTTGAGCCATTAATTAGAATTGCAAAAATATTGAGGAAAGAAAATTCATTATCTAGTTAACCAATTGCACATTGAACCCTATATGGATGAGTAGCCCTAAATAAAGCCAGTTTTCTCTATCGTATGCCTTGGAAAGACAAAATCACTAACATTGCTTGTAATTTTTTGGTTTGATGTTATCAATTCCTTATTGAGCTACTCCTATTCCATAATGGATTTGTTTCCCAGGAAGGATGAACAATTTTTTTAATGACACATAATTAGCTTAGTGGATTTTGACCCTACATGCACTAATTTTTGCAATGATTTTGTAGATGTAATTACATAGTGATATGGGTCTGAAATCATCTCATTCTTGTCTAATTTTTGGGATTAAAGCTTGAAATGTTGAATTGAAAGCTCCTAAATCCTGCACGCGTATTTTAATTTGTCAGTAATTCTTAGTTGCTCAGTTTGAAGGAAGTCATAGAACCCCTAGAAGAATTATATTGTTCTGTGAAGTGGCTGAGGGTTCTTATACTTTTGGAAATAGTGAAAATTTGTTTGTAATTCTTCCTTTGATATTTGATCCATCAATGCCTCATTACCCACCTCACCTACAAAACTGGGGAAATATGAAGTCATCTTTAAATATTGCTCTTAAATTTATTCTATCATCCTCTTTATAAATTCCCTCAAAATGGTATGTTGATGAGAAAATTGCTCCTCGAGATGAGACACCTTCTCATGAGGCAAAGTTCGTTGATAAACACCATCTTGAGTAAGTTGTTCATTATAATAATGAGATGTTGAAGAGAGAAAATAGTGGCTATTTCGTAAAGGATATGCACAAATGTTAGTGATTTTGTATATGGAAAGACATGGGCAGTAAGAGAATTTTGGAGATTCCCTACAATTCGTTTCCCAAATGTGACATGTGAGGATGTATGCTGATTATAAAACTATATTTGAGAATGTGCACCATTTTGAAGGCAATACTATTTTGGAAGTAGGTGCAAGAAGGTTGACACAGGTTCTTGCACCCGACCCGATAGTCCACTTGCTTACCTATGACTATGATCTATGCGATTCCCAGCTTGTCAACTGCAGTTGCTCCAATTCTCGGTCATATTGTGCATGACGACACGTCACTATGACTTCAAATAGGCTACTCAACTACATGTGTGGTGCCTATTAAATCTGCACTGACATAGGTCTAGGTAGCTCTGATAGCACTCCTCCATCAACAAACTAATTATGTTGACAACTACCCTTCTATCGGTCATTTGTGTGTCTTTTCCCTCACGATTTCTCAACAGCTGAGTGGTGTCGACTAGTCTAGCATGTGTTTCTTCCTTATTAGTGAGTTTCCACCTTATGCTTCTTGTGGTTTTATTTTTTTCGAGTGCAGGCTTGCATGCAGGCCATAGTTCTTCCACCAATGACTTTCGACAATACCTTCCCACCTCTCCTAGAAAACTACTCTCAAAACTATGTGCTTCTTCGAAGTGATGCTAGTATATCCTTTGCTTCCAACCAAAATGTCACCCACCCCTTCTTCGCGAAGTTTTATTTTCCTATTGGCATCATGGTTTGACCCTTATTGCAACCACTTTGTTTTTTCCATGATTGACACAACCTTGTCACTTTTTGACATTCAACATTTGCAGTCTTCCCACCTCTATCGCCTGATGAGTATGAATTCTTAAGCTCTCTTATGTCATTATCCAAAAAATTTATTTCCTAGACACGTGATTTTGAAAATAAAGGTTTTTTTGTAGCATAAGTCCTTATCAAAATTTCATCTCTCATACCAAATGACATCCAGTCAGAACTGCAACCTAAAATAGGACATACACCTATTCGTCTATTACTCGGAGATGTGAATGGTGGAATATCTTCTAGAGCACTCTTAGCATATGGCAGAGGTTGAGCCCTGCCTCCTATTCCCTTTGCAAGACCTCCCTTAGGATGAAGAGTCAAGTGACCATCATTAGAAGCTCTGTGTGTTGAAGGGCTTGGCATAGACCGATTTTCAAATTGAGCCCAATCCACAATCTGAGCATCTTGACTGGTGAATCCATAGTCACGTGGTCCCATATGGGGTTGTGGCCCCTTAATCCCACCCATATGTGGAAGTGAACCCATTTTTTCACATGCCATGTAAGGTGGCATTGCAAGTCCTCTCACACCATGATCAAGTGGTTTCACAAGTCTCTGACCTGCATGTCCCATATTGGTACCTCGAGAGTGGCCTCCATGTCCATGTAGTTCTTGCACAACATCCTGATGCAATTCCTCTATTTTCTTGTGGCCCTCAACCTTCCACCTTTGTCTCCATCCATTCCTCCCCAGATCAATCAGATCCTTCAACATGAATCTCATCCTAGAGGGAATCCCTTGGGTGTTGGACATTTTTGTCATCCTATCAAAGTGAGCATCAATATTTTCCTTGGCCTTTGAATGGTCAATCATATGACTAATAGTTCTCATCATTTTTCACAAAGCTTCAACATTTACGTCCTCTCCATGATGAAATTCACCAATTAATTTCCAGATGAATGTATGCATAATTTTTCCAGTCAGCATACTTTCTTTATAAATCTCACCAATAAACCTTATATTTCCTAGCATTCATTATTGTGTTGTAGCCTTCCCCTCTCATATTTCTTCTACTAAAAGGATTTTTTCACCATCCTCTTCTTCTTTCTTAGCTTCTGCCTCTTCTCTTTCATCTTTTTCAAATACTTCTTGACATTTTTTCAAAATAAATTTCTTGAAAACAACCTTCTCATTATCTTCATAAAATTTTGGTAATCCTGCAGCAAACTGAGAACATGATTTTTCATACATTTCACAAAATGTAGGCTCCATCAAGGCTTTGTCAAATATTTGAGATATTATACCATGAAGACATGATGTGGAGTCAATTTTCACTTCTTTGACCTATTCAAAAACAAATTCAAAGTTTTGGGGCGTTAATTTATTAAGGATGGATTTAATTTGTCATTTTTCAACTGATCCTCATCAGAAACCTTTCCCACTTCATATCGGTTCTCTGATTTATGAATTGTGGGCAGAGAAGGTTGTGGAGGAGGAATCAAAACCTTATGCGAACCAGAAGCATGCTACCACCTATCAGTATCAGAATTATTTCTCACTATTCCAACTTGTCGAAATGGTTCTTGCACATAAGGCCCTCTAGGAAGGATGCCATTCATACTCATTTGTGTTGCATAAGTATTTCTTGCAAAGCCAGTATTATAACTTTGGCCAAGTTGAAACATAGAAGAGGAACCACTTAGACATGTATCTGTCTGCATATCACAGCCAGCCGCAAAAGCATCCACCGGCTTGGCCCATCTATCATCATTCAAACTGGCCATATTTCTCCCACGAAGTTCAAGTAGATGATTCCCACTCGACTTCCTCTCAAGACCTCTTGCAGTGCTTGCTAATGCATCAACCTCTCCTACATGAATTACAAGTGCTTTGGAATTTCCAAGTAATTCAACAGTGTCTGGAAAAATTTCAAAATGATTTGGTAGATATTTGCACTGATCCTTGATTGTAAAAAAAAAATCACTGGAGTACTTTCTGTCTCATGAACATTTAGTAACTAAAATAGCTACTTGACTCATAGGAGTTGAAAGCTCAGTTGCATCTTCCCAGTCATCCACTTCTTTCAGGACTTGCTTCTCAGGCTATTTTGATAAAGTCTTACTCTTGACAACATCGGTTACTACTTTGGATGGTTCTGGAAGGTTCACATCTTCCTCCTTCTCCTCTTGAACCTTATAAGAATTATATAAATCACCAGTGGGAGCTGCAACATTTTCCTTACTGAAAAAAATCTTCTTTTTCTTCTTCTTGTTGACAACTACCTTGGTAGCATCACCAATATTTGCAACATTATTCTTCACAGAAAAATTGGAAGAACTTTTGTTCTCCTTTTCTGAAACTGCTACCCAAAATGTTGAAACTTTTGGTGCCTCTAAGCTGGTTCTTGTGTCAGAGAAACCTCTAGAAAGTGCACCAGCTAGAAAAAATGTCCAAAAACGTTATTACAAGAAAAACATGGCCAACAACCTACAAAAGAGGTACAATCAAGTGAGACGAATGATAAATGACAACTAAATAATATGCAACCAATACCATCTACTACTGTCAAAAATATTGAAGTAATGGGCATATACAGATTTGTTATATTTATAGGTTAATGATTAATCATAAGAAATCAAAAAAATTTTATTCACACAAATGACGGCTCTAATATTTTTGAACATTCAAGAAGATGACTAGGGTTTAAAAAATAATGTCTAAGGTACTTTGTGTTTAAATGTACATACTTAATTCTGTTTTAACTCAGAAAAAATTAAAAGAAATTTATTGTATTTCACTTCTAGAATTTCCAGGCAGAAATAAAGGGATTTGCTGTACTTTTTCTAAGTTCATAAATACTTCGAAATTTACTTCTTTTATTAGAAAAATCATTTCAGTGATTTGAATATAAAACTAGGTTTAGTGTAGATTTTTTTATATACCAATAAATTTTTATATTTTTTTGTGCCCAAGTTTTGGAAATATTGTTATTTTTCTATTATCCCTATTTGGGGATATTACATGCTACAATTGGTAAAAGTAAACTCTATCTATTTGGAATGCTAAATTTGAACAATAGTTCTAAATTTGGGACAAGGATGAGTCTGATACATGCAAATTGGAAGCATTCATGTGCCCTCACTTTCTCTCTCTATATCATTGCCACTTTCCTTCCACAACAAATTAGTGTCCAACCATCACTTTGCTCTCTCTTTGTTGCACATAGGAAACTAGGAAGATGGATCTGCTAGAGCATATCATTACATGGTATAAATAAGTCCTATTGATATGCCATCAATGTTAGAGAGCTTATTGAGCAATAGATAAAATCTATAAATGCTTTCTTTTCAAGGAAAGTGTTCTCCACCAAACCTAGTGTCTCCCTCAGCATTTTAAACTTTGCATTTGCTAGGGGCTTTGTAAAAATGTTAGCAACTTGTGAATCTGAAGGAATGTAATGGAGAACCACCACCCTTGTAGTGTATTTAACTCTAAAATTTAGATAAATCACATAAATGTAGTGAAGAACACAAGAGAAAATAGAAATAAACCCTAAGAAAGATCTATTTGATGATAAAAAATAGAGAGCTATGTTTACTTTCAACTTCAAGGGGGAAACCTCCTAGAGGAATTCTTGAAATAAATACATAATTATTGAAAAAACATTACATATCCTTCTACTTAATATATAATTATCCATATAAAATCTTATCTATCTATGGGCCCACTTATAATGAGAGCCTACTAGCTATTTTGGGCCTTATTAACAAAGTTGATCCTTTTTACAATGAGTGATTGTTAACTAACTATTCAATGGGCCTTATGCAGTGAAGGTGGCCTCATATGTTGATAAATATAAAGTATTTCTTCAATGGGCCTTATGCAGTGAAGGTGGATAGCTCTAATGTTAGATTTTTTTCCAATATTTTTTATTTACTAACAACTCTAATAGTAACACCACTACTTTCTTTCCTTCCTCTGTATACCATGCTAGCGCACCCAAGGGAATGCTAGATTTGTTTCCACTTTTCATCAAGTGCACTTAAGAGGAACTAATTTTGACAGGTGGAAACTAGACATTCCTAAGACAGTTGAGGGACATCTACCCATCTTCAGGAGCATTTACATCACCAATTTGAGCAAAAAATTTATAGATTTATAGGTTAATGATTTATCATAAGAAACCGAAAAAATTGTATTCACACAAACGACAACTCTAATACTTTTGAACATTCAGGAGGATGAATAGGGTTTAAAAGATAGTGTCTGAGGTACTTTGTGTTTAAATGTACATACTTAATTCTGTTTTAACTCAGAAAAATTAAAAGAAAGTCATTGTGTTTCATTTTCGGAATTTCTGGGCAGAAATAAAGGGAATTGTTGTACTTTTTCTAAGTTCATAAATACTTAGAAATTTACTTCTTTTATAAGAAAAATAAAATCATTTATTTGAATATAAATCTAGGTTTAGTGTAGAATTTTTTAAATACCAATAAATTTTCAGATTTTTCTGTGCCCAAGTTTTGGAAATATTGTTATTTTTCTAGTATCCCTATTTGGGGATATTACATGCTACAATTGGTAAAATAAAACTATAGCTATTTGGAATGCTAAATATGAACAATAGTTCTAAATTTGGGACAAGGATGAGTTTGGTATATGCAAATTGGAAGCATGCATGTTCCCTCACTTTCTCTCTCTATATCATTGTCACTTTCCTTTCACAACAAATTAGTGTCCAACCATCACTTTGCTCTCTCTTTGTTGCACATAGGAAACTAGGAAGATGGATCTGTTGGAGCATATCATTACATGGTATAAATCAGTCCTATTGATATGCCATCAGTGTTAGAGAGATAATTGAGCAATAGATAAAAACTATAAATGTTTTCTTTGCAAGGAAAGTGTTCTCCACCAAACCTAGTCTCTCCCTCAGCATCTTAAACTTTGCATTTGCTAGGGGATTTGTAAAAATATTTGCAACTTGTGAATTGGAAGGAATGTACTAAAGAACCACCACCCTTATAGTGTAATTAACTCCACAATATAGAGAAACCACATAAATGTAGTGCAGAACCCAAGAACACAAGAGAAAAGAGAAATAAACATTAAGAAAGATCTATTTGATGATAAAAAATAGAGAGCTATGTTTACTTTCCACTTCAAGAGGGAAACCTCTAAGAGGAATTCTCCAAATACATACATAATTCTTGACAAAACATTACATATCATTCTACTTAATATATAACTATCCATACAAAATATTATCTATCTATGGGCCCACTTATAATGAGAGCCTACTAGCTATTCTGGGCCTTATTAACAAAGTTGATCCTTTTTACAATGAATGATTGTTAAATAACTATTTAATGGGCCTTATGCAGTGAAGGTGGCCTCATATGTTGATAAATATAAAGTATTTCTTCAATGGGACTTATGTAGTGAAGGTGGACAACTCTAATGTTAGGTTTGTTGCCAATATTTTTTATTTACTGACAGCTCTAATAGTAACACCACTGCTTTCTTTCCTTCCTCTGTATACCATGCTAGCGCACCCAAGGGAATGTTAGATTTGTTTCCACTTTTCATCAAGCACACTTAAGAGGAACTAATTTTGACAGGTGGTGACTAGAAATTCCTAATACAGTTGAGGGACATCTACCCATATTCAGGAGAATTTACATCACCAATTTTCTAGGATGTGGGTAACATCACAAAATAAAATTAGATGTCCCCAATAGTTTCCTTGTACCTCATGGATAGGGAAACACTAAAGTCTAATCCAACCCACTTTCATTTTTCATATGATGGTGGCCGGATCCATTCAAGGGGGAATGACAGTGAGCATAGATCCATTAATTGATCCATCAATGGATGCATCCCTTAGGGGTGGGACACATCCTTAATGCAACTAGATCCCATATAAGATAAAAGAGACAAGGATAAAAAAAAATCTCATGCATACATGAGAATGGACTATATCATTTATCAGTGACAGAAATAGAACACATAAAATCATAAAAGCATTTCATCTAACATAGTTATGTATGAATACTTGAGTCTTAGACTCTTACAGAAATTGTCACATGTCATTTCTGATGTATGTATGAGTAATTGTTAGGGTAGTGTTAGCCCCCTAATTTTCTCTTTTTTTTTCCATTTTCTCCTTCCTAAATCATAACCATTTACCGTTGTTTTACCTCTTTTATGCATCCTCATCTTGCACAAGTCCAAGCACGGTGACATATTTTGTATAAACTTTATTTTTCATATTTTTAATTCAAATTAGCATTAATTATTTATTTATTACATGATTTATTACTTTTAATCACTCTTTGTAACTTATCAATATCTCCAATGTTTATTTGGTAGTTAGAGTACTTACCGTGACCGCTTATCCTAGTGTAGGATCAGATCCAGCACCGTTGCCAGCACAACAAATCCTTGCAGCAGATCCGAACCTCCTTGATCACCAACTCATTCTGAGCAACTTCAGCCACGACAACAAGATCGACCCAAAGGCAGCCGAGACCGAATATGTGAAGGACGAAAGTTGGAGATTGGCTACGACTATTTTTGCTAAACTATCTAATTTTGAAGGCCGAAAAGCTAAATTATATGTTTGGTTATGTAATCGGTTGAATGATCTATTTTGGCCTTTGGCCAAAGATCTATATAATGTAGAATGTAAATAGGACTAAAGGGGGGCTAAGTTTTTGATAGCAGAAGAGAACAGAGACACAACCAGAGAGGCGGTAACAGGTTGCTGTATTTTTTTATCACCCGAATCTGGGCTGGATGATGTATTAATGTATGTACTTGCCTCAGTGAATTAATAAAAGGGAGCTCCACCTCATATTTTACAAATTTCATTTCTGTATTTGAGCTGATGAATTGATTAAGGTACTGAGCAGCGTTTTTATTTAAAAAGGGAAACATGTTGGTTGGCTAGGGCCCAGCCAACCCAACACGTTTACCCCATTTCCTGTTTTCCTATAATTTGTGTTTACGTTGTCAAGTGTTATTTAATTTTAAGCACATGCATTCCTATCTGAGTGAAAGCAGATCCGTTGTGTGAAGTAGATAAATTTCCTTTTCCTGCAATTTCTTTTTCCTACACTTGATTTCAGATTGGTTTTCCTCCACCTGGTTCAAGCAGGAGAAATAACCCTGCACTAGTGCAAGTTGGTGTGATATCTCCTTTTCTGCAATTCTGTTTGATTGGTTTTCCCCGCCTGGTCCAAGAAGGAGAAATAACCCTGCACCAGTGCACGTTGGTGTGATATCTCCTTTTCTGCAATTCTGTTTGATTGGTTTTCCCCGCCTGGTCCAAGTAGGAGAAATGAACCTGCATCAATGCACGTGGGTGTGATGCAGCAAGCCCTCTTAGTATACTTCCTGCAATCTTCTTTCTTTCATTAAATGCTTATGGAAGGATAAATTTATATTGATTTTTTCTTTATTCCTGCACTCTGTTAAGATCAGAAACATTCACTTTTTATGTGTGCAATTTGAATTAACATTATAATAGCATTTCCAATAATTAAACACTCATTTTAATAATTAAATGCTAAGTGCAGGAAGCTCTGATCCGGTGCAAGAACTAGTTTCTTGCCATGAGATCTGAGTGCTTTGAACCTGGAAAAGATCAAGCCCTTGCATGAAGTCAAAAGCCTTTAGTAAACACACCATTTATACCTTCTGCATAAATCTTTGTTCCTGCACTAGTGCAAGTAGACTGCAATAGTGCAGGACATATTAGCGCAAGAAGGAAAACTTTAAAGGAGCATGTTTAAGGGCCCCTCTTACAAATGCATTATTTCTTGTTCCAGTCTTAGATTATTTTGATGGTTCAAGTTGCATTTTTCTCTTTTTAATTTGATTATGCAATCTTTCCTTTAAAGAAAGTAGGGATTTATATTAGGAAGATTCTTACCATCTCTGGCATTACCTGTGATTCGTCTCTAAGTTTATGGATCCCTCAGGTTGAAAAATTAAGTGTTGAGGAGTTTGCTTAAGTGTAATTCCTGCACCCAACATGTAGGTGTCCCCATGCGTGGGTGCACATCTCACATATTTGGTAGGGAAATGACAACATATCCTCCCAGTTTGGTGGGCATCCCCAACCAATAAATAAATTCATGATTAGTGGACCTTGTTACCCATCATATGGCATGAGAATTAATCCAATAGAAGACCGCACCCAACCAGACTGCACTTGGAGAATTTTGGCCCTCTGGCTTATTACCTCTCATGTTATAGGAGGCCTACACTTGTGAATATTTTCAATAATCTTGTGATTTCCATCACAAAGGGAGGAGAAGCAAACTTAGGTTTTGGGCCACAAACATAAGAGGGCTAGCAGCATGGAGAAGAGGGCAGTTCAGGGCACTTGTGGTGACTGTTATGAAGGACGATTTGCTGTTCTAGAGGGCCGAGGCATAGGGGAGATATTTTGTATGTTTTAGGGTATGTTAGGGTGTTTAGACCCTTGGAAGAGACATTTGCATCCCTAGATGGTTTTTTTGGGAAGGCCACAAGCCTAAACCAACCTAAATAGAGCTACGTAGGGCAGTGTTACGGTTGGTTCATGCCCATGACAGCAGGTAATTTTTCTGATTATACAATAGAGGTAATTTTTCCTTTATTTTTGTAGTATTGTTTGGAAAAGCTTCTTTGAAGGAATTTTACTTGTGTTAATTTACTTCTGACATCATTTTTTACTAGAATTTTTTGTTATTTTTCTTTATTTTTGAAATGAATGCCTAGAAAAGGTAAGGGTTCGAAGCCCACTAAGGGCCAAAATAATTCTAAAAAAAATTCTCATATTGGGTCTCCTTCTATAAGCAGGAAGCCCAATCCAATTCAAACCCATCACGCAGGAACAATCCACCTGGATTCTAGTGACAACAGCTCAGGTGTGGATCAGCCTATTGAGAGCAGTACAAGTAAAAGGGAAAGAATGGTGGACCATGAAGATCATTTGGAAGGGACTGGTGAAAACCAAGCAAGTAAATAAAAATCCACTTTTGTGTTTCCAATTGTGGATCCTAATACTGTGGCGTAAATGAATACTATTCCACCATCAGCTCTCCCTCATTTCCATGGTAAAGTTCATGAAGATCCTGACTCTTTTCTATTAGAGTTTGATATTCTGTGTAGAATTTATGATTATTCAACTAACGCTCAGAAGTTAAGATTATTTACTGTTACTCTCAAGGACTTAGCTCTACGCTGGTTTATAGGGTTATGAGGAAACACTATAAACTCTTGGGATCAGATGAAGAGGGTGTTTTTGTCTAAATATCAAGAATATTGCAAAACTTGGGACATGCAGGATGAGATTTTTACAATCATACAGGATGATGATGAAACCCTTGAAGATTACCTAGAAAGATTTATGTATATTTTACAAAGGTCGAAACTTAAGTTTGATCCCAGTACTATTAGAACCTTTTTCTTAAGAGGACTTACTGATAATGCTAGAAATAATTTAAATCTGTTAGGATGAGGTGATATTTTTCAGCAAACTTTTGAACAAATTTGTGCATTATGCAG
Organism: Pinus albicaulis; assembly: GCA_034641835.2. NCBI lineage: Eukaryota > Viridiplantae > Streptophyta > Pinopsida > Pinales > Pinaceae > Pinus > Pinus albicaulis. Next base: position 577,230,515 of record CM076575.1, on the reverse strand, counting down.
GAAATTTTCAAGAAATCAATATAGATCTGGTAGAGGAACTCGAAATAGAAATAGAAAAACTGAATCTACTGATGCTATGATTATTAGACTAGAAAATAAAATGGAAAACATGAAAATTGATATAATGAATACTGTTACCAAACAGTTAGATTCTTTAAAATTTTAGAAAAAACTCATGAAGGAAGAAGAGTCATTATGTATTTTCTGTCCTAAATGCAGAGACAAGCATCCTCCTAAAGAGTGTCCTCTTAATTTGAAAGAAACTAATAAGTGTGCTATTTGTGCAGAAGACCATGTCACAGAAAAATGTTCCTCTATACCAAGACTTAAAGCTGTATTTACAGGGGGACAGCCTGAAGTTGAATACTTGTATGCTATGGGAGCAAGACGGAATTGGCCTCAGGTAGGTTCAAGTATGGCTCCTGAATTTTCTCCACACTATTTTTGGTTATAATTCACATGCATATTCTTATCCTAACACTAATCAGCAGTGGTAGTATGGGAATCAATATCAGCATGGGAAACCTTCTCAACCATGGCAACAAGGTTGGAGAGGGCCAACTCATTCTCCATACTCCCACCAGCCACCTATGCAGTCATATCCATCTACGCATACACCTTATTCAATGCCTCAACTTCCGAGTCAGTTTACTCCACCATTACTTTTACCTCCACCCTTTCGACCTCCTGAGTTTATTGCTCAACCTATGCCCAATCCTAACAATAATAAATCATTGCAAATGATCTATGTAACAAGCCCACCTTTACCATTCGAGTACCAGTCTATTCTAGTTGGGGTTCATGATATTCAATTAAGATAGGGAAGGGCTGTAACATTAGAAAATTAGAAGCAACCTATAGTGATTGTTGAAGAGAAAGGAGAAAAGGAAACTCTGAACCATTCTCCAAAAGTTGTCACTAAGCAACCCTTACCCTCTGAATCCTTGCCATCTTCTTCCAACCAGCCTCTCTTCCCAGAGAGTCTAGTAATGGAAAGAAGTGGGCCTATTTCTGAGACTAGTTTGGCATCTCAGCTTCTGAATATTTTTATTAAGATACCTTTACTTCAAGCCATTAAAGAGATCCCCATTTGTACCAAGATTATAAAGGAACTCTATCTCAAGAAACCCAGGAGGAAGAGATTGGAACTCCAAACCATTCAATTTGTTGGTAGGGCAGCAGAGTTGATGACGACATGTGTGTCTATGGAAAAATATACTGATCCTGGAAACGATGGTGTCTCAATTCAGAATGGTAATGTCCATGTCTCTAATGTTCTTATATACCTGGGGGTATCCATTAATGTCATGACTAAGAAAACCATGGATCAAATTCGGTTATCTCATCTTCGCCCTAGTCCCACTGTGCTTGAATTAGCAGATAGATCTAAAATTAAGCCAGAAGGAGTATTGGACGATGTGATCATCTCATTGGATTCTTGTTAATATCCTATTGATTTCATTGTGCTTCAGCCAAAGAACCCAGTAGGATGACATCCCTTGATCTTGGGTCGACCATGGCTTGCTACTGCCGATTCATATATTGGATGTCGTTCCAGTGATATGTATATTTCACATGGAGATTCTAGGAAGAAAGTTACCTTATACCCTCCTGCCAGATCCATTCAGGACCTTCGAGATACTTTATGGTTGGATCAAAGCAGTGACGAGGAGACTCAGCCCATTTCCCGTATTCATCATTATACTGGGTCTTCACAAGAAGATGGGATTCAATATTTCCTGAATAATCTAGACACTATGCCTAGTTTTGAGCCATTGAGCCAGATTTTCAACCTAGATTTTCAAGATAATCATGATTCTCATTCTTCTGTACTGCTGCATTTGACCACTCCCTTGAGTACTCCTGAGCCTGATACTACTCTTGTTGAGATTAGCCCTGGTAAATCCTTACATATTAGTTCATATTTGGATTCATCTCAGCAGGAGTAGCTTGTGAATTTGTTGCAAAACCATCTTAGTGCCTTTTCTTGGGGCTATGAAGATATGAAGGGTATTCCTCCTAAAACTTGTACACATCATATCTATATTCAGGAAGGAACCCGACCTTTCTAACAACTCCAAAGGCGAATTAATCCAGCTCTAAGAGATATTGTGAAGGAATAAGTAGAGAAACTCTTAGATGTTAGTTTTATCTATCCTATTTCCGACAGTCAGTGGGTCTCTCCACTAGTGCTAGTACCTAAGAAATATTGAGGATGGCATATTTGTATTGATTATCAAGAATTAAACAAAGCCACTCTCAAAGATTACTTCCCTCTCCCTTTCATTGACCAGGTGCTTGATACCCTTGTAGGAAAGAAATATTTTTCCTTTTTGGATGGCTTCAATGGCTATAACCAGATACAGATTGCACCCGAAGATCAGGATAAAACTACTTTCACATGTCCATGGGGTACATTTGCTTATAAAGTGCTTCCCTTTGGTTTATGTAATGCCCCGAATACCTTTCAAAGGGTAGTCCTGGCCATTTTTGCTGATCTAGAATTTGTAGAAATTTATATGGATGACTTTTCTGTGTTTGGTGATTCTTTTCAGGAAGCTCTCAAAAATCTGGAGAAAGTACTTCTTCATTGTCAAGAAGCCCATCTCGCCTTGAGTGACAAGAAATGTAGATTAATGTGCAAAGCGGGAGTGGTACTTGGCCATTTGATTTCTGGTAAAGGTATCTAGGTTGATCCATCAAAGATTGAAATCATTTTGCATCTTCCTGCACCCAAAACTCAAAGGGAGGTAAGAGGTTTTTTAGGACATGCTGGTTACTATAGAAGATTAATTGAAAATTTTTCTAAGATAGTTTCCCCTCTTTTCCGACTTCTAGCTAAGGATAGTGAATTTTCTTGGTCCACAGCTTGATAACAGTCTTTTGAAACATTGAAGGAAAAGTTAGTACATGCACTAGTTTTGAGAGGTCCTAACAGGTCCCTACCTTTTCACATTTCCTATGATGCTTCAGATTTGGCTATTAGCGCAGCTTTAGGACAAGAGGAAGATAAGAAATCCTATGCTATTTATTATATTCGTAAGAATTTGTCTTCCGCTGAGTTAAATTATACAGTTACAGAGAAAGAGTTTTAAGCTGTAATTTTTGAAATTAATAAGTTCAGGCACTATATTACAAGATATGAAGTATTAGTACACACTGATCATTCCACGATTAAATATTTGATGAAAAAACCATTGACTAGCAGTAGAGTGAGTAGGTGGTTGCTATTGTTGCAGGAATTTAATTATACTATTGTTGATAGACCAAGAAAATCTAATGTTGTAGCATATTTTCTTTCTAGATTAGATAATCCTGGTGAAACAACTCCTGTTAATGATGATTTTCTGGATGAACATCGTTTTTCTATGTCAACAGATTCTCCATGGTTTTCTGACATTGGTAATTACTTGGTTACTGGGAAAACACCACCCCACTTGTCCGCTCGTGAAAAGCGGAATATTATTCAGAAAAGTGCTGCATATTCCTGGATTCAAGGAGATCTCTTTTACATTGGTCTAGATCTGATTATCTGTAGATGTGTAAGAGAGGAGGGAGTGTTTGACATATAGAAATCTGCTCATGATGAACCTTGTGGAGGCCACTTCGCTGATAAGCATACTACATATAAAGTATTGATTGTTGGTTACTTTTGGCCTTCCTTGTTTAACGATGCCAAACAGTATGTCAGGCGATGTGATAGCTATCAACGAATGGGCTAGCCTAATCAAACCAATGAAATGCCTTTATGCCCCCAAGTTATGATTGAGCCGTTTGAAAAATGGGCTATTGATTTTATAGGGCCAATAAATCCAACGTCATTAAGTAAAAAGCATATTTTGGTTTGTATAGATTTTGTTACAAAATGGGTAGAAGTTAAAGTTGTTTCCTTTGCTACTGAAAAAGTTGTTGTTGATTTTCTTTTTACTAAAATATTTACTAGATTTGGTGTGCCTAGAGAAATTGTTTCTGACAACGGTCCGTAATTTATTTCTAATCTGGTACAGGGTGTGATGAAGCAATACAAGATCCGGCACAGGAAATCCATGCCGTATCACCCGCAAGCAAATGGCCAGGTGGAATCCACAAACAAAGTGATCGAGTCCATTCTTACAACGACAGTAAATATGCATCGGAAAGGCTGGGCTGAAATATTACCAGAAGCTTTGTGGGATACAGAACCACTTGGAGAAATAGCACGGGACATACACCATCTGAGCTGGTATATGGAAAACAGGTTCTGTTACCAATTGAATTCCAGATCAAAACTTTCAGAACTGCAGTTCAGTTTTGAATAGATCTCTCTGAGGCACAACAACAATGTCTTCTCCAATTAAATGAGTTAGATGGATTTCATAGGGATGTTGTTCAGCAGAACATACTAATTCAACAACAACGCAAAAGGTGGCATGACAAGTCTATTTAGAAAAAGAAATTCCAACCAGGTGACTGGGTGCTCCTTTATGATTCTAGATTTAAAATTTTTAAAGGGAAATTCCATACACGTTGGATGGGACCTTATGAAGTGATCCAAGTATTCGAGAATGGAGTAGTAGAATCCACAAACAAAGTGATCGAGTCCATTCTTACAATGACAGTAAATATGCATCGGAAAGACTGGGTTGAAATATTACCAGAAGCTTTGTGGGCTTACAGAACCACTTGGAGAAATAGCACGGGACATACACCATATGAGATGGTATATGGAAAACAGGTTTTGTTGCTAATTGAATTCCATATCAAAAGTTTCAGAACTGCATTTCAGTTTTGACTAGATCTCTCTAAGGCACAACAACAATGTCTTCTCCAATTAAATGAGTTAGATGAATTTCGTAAGGATGTTGTTCAGTAGAACATACTAATTCAACAACAACGCAAAACATGGCATGACAAGTCTATTTAGAAAAATAAATTCCAACCAGGTGATTGGGTGCTCCTTTATGATTCTAGATTTAAAATTTTTAAAGGGAAATTCCATACATGTTGGATGGGACCTTATGAAGTGATCCGAGTATTCGAGAATGGAGTAGTAGAAGTTAAAACTATTGATGTACAAAATTCAGTATTCTTGGTAAATGGACACAGATTAAAAAATATTTTTAGCCACTTGCCAGGAAAGATTTTACATAGCAAATCCAACAGCAATTTGAGATGGTAGTGGTGAATGGTAATACCAACCTTTTGAAAACATGAACTCTTCTTCTTCTTAATTTTTTTTTTAAATTTATATATATATATATATATATATATATATATATATATATATATATATATATATATATATAATAATAATAATAATAATAAAAAGTAAAGAAAAAATATTTTCCTGTAATTATGAAAATCAGTTCGCTGACATGATTGTAGAAGGATAAATGTTGGCTTGAGGGGTCCTGACCCAGGTTTGGTGTGTAAGGTTTGCCAACAAACCCCTATACTACTGGCCCTTTCGGTAGTGACCTACTTTCGCAGGTCACAGTCTCACCCGAAGTAGTATGGGCGGGTGCTGGAACCAGGTTTCTGCACCCTGAGAAAGGAAGGGTAAGGCAAGCAGAGCTGCGTTCTATTCAGATTACCTTGTTTCTTCGCAGGGTTAAGTATGTATCTATTTTCATCCACGTGCACTAGATCTACAATTATATGCTTTACATAACATCAACACATCATTATATAAATAGAGCGGAATAGATCTAGATCCAAGCATTCAGTACATAGACTTTCGCAATAGAAAGACAAAAAATACATAACAAAGTAATTATCAGCAGTTCATACAACAGTACTCACGGATCCAGATCTTTAATAATCCTTTGCATTCATTCATTCATCAACCTTTCCTTACAATTCCCTTCCCAACCTGCGCACACAGCAGTAGGGTCCGAACATAGCTAGACTAGGAGCTCCGCGCACACAGCCAGCAGGAGTCCGTTCCCCCAAAACCCAAAAAGATAGCTTAAACAATAGATCACATCAATAGCTCATTCATTCCTATCCCTTACAATCCAAAATGCATCTCTATTTAGAAAAATCTAGCCTCAACGTTCCTATGGTCTGCAACCCATGGTTTTCGGACCCCTAGTTTACCCTTTGACCCATTACAATGCGTTTGGGGATTTGACCCACCCCAAAACCCCTGCACTATATTAAATATAATCCAAAATAATCAAAATGGACTACTTTCGCATCTTGTTAGGAGACCCTGTTCCAATAGTCCCCCAACACAATCTTGTGACTCGTCCCGAGTCACTGCACTGCTATGGCGTCTATTTGCATGCGCAAGGTAGCCAGAATGCGGAAAAGTGGAGGGAGTACGTCCTAAATTTGGGCTGCAGCGTGTTGCATAATGTTGACCAGCGCCAGAGAAGAAGGCCCATCTACATCCGCAACAACCCGTTCTAACAGCCAGTTGAGACGGGCGATGGTAGACTGAGCATTGTGTGCAAGCTAGAGTGCAGTATCAGACCAGGGCTTCAATCATTTTAGAACAAACTTCTTGGAGTGGCGAAGTTCCTCAATCCTGTCCATGGCAGCTAGCGCTACGCGGAGATGGGGGAAGGTGTGGAGGCCCGGACTTGCTCCAGAACAACTTCTTCCTAATGTAATTCCTGTTGGACATGCTAAAGCGCGGGATGCTGCTGTACTTCCATCCATAGCTGCATAGCCATTTTGGCCAATTGGATTCCTGCACCAGCTGCTCCTGAATAATACACGTAGCATCAGTGACCACGACAATCCGCTGGGCTTGTTCTTCTGGAGGCATGTCATACTATTGTCGCCTGTCTCGGTCACGGTGGTGAACCTCTCACAACACTCTGGAGGATATTCCTTGTAACTCTGTACTAGATAGTTGTACTAAGTCTACTTGAACATCCCTAATAATTGGGTCGGAATTGTGAACTATGGAAGCGCGAGGGAGTAGACATACATTGCTTCTAGTGGGCGGCGTTGAGAAACGGCGGAGAAGTCACAGCAGGTCTCGGTACTGCAATGCTCCTACGGGGTTTGGTTCGTAGATAATCCCTTTTGTCGGAAGCCCGTGCGCACTCCTATTACTGCACTCGTCATCCCCCATTCCTCTTAGCAGTTCCTTTGGCGACAGAGAGACGAGCATTACAGAGAGTATGGATGGCCACAAAAAATCAAAATGCAGATAGCCAAAGCCTATGAAAGGGTGAATAAATAGCACATCACAAAGCTTTCCAACCATCCGTGCCCCCTCCAGAATTATTAATTGGCGAGGGAGCTTGTTCGTGGCACGTACCCTTAATCCTGTAGACCGTTCTTTTCATTAATTGCTGTGTTGACAACCTACCGCCTGTTTTTCGTACTTGCGAGGGTCTTTTCTTAGGAAATCGGGACATGCCGACGGTTATCCTTCATGCCCTAGGTCATGTCCATGAGTTGTCAGACCAGAGATGATGCTTGTATGTCATTTGCGTACCTGGAGTGAGGGTCGAGGCGAGGTGTATCTGCAAGTTGGTTAGCATTCTTGTCGAGGCCTTCGTTTCGCTCGCAGGCAGGACACGCCTGTTTGAGATGGCTGCGTCATATGTCTTGATTTCATTTATTACTTGAGATTTTCGTTGATTTTCAGACAGTTCTGTAATCCTACGTGTGTTGAGGGTTGTGGTACCCTGGTAATTATGTCCGGGCCAGGTTCGATCACACTTTTGAGTGTTGCTTCGTAGTAGGTATCCACGTAGGTCAACTAGCCTCGGAGCCCATCTAGCCACAGGGGTCCCTATGCGCAGGATCACCCTACTCCAATATTTCCCTTGAGTGAAGAATATTGGTCCTTGCGTAGGTGTTTTGCATAGCGTTAGCGGTAATTCTCCTAGCCTATGGTCCATAGGACTCTTCGATTCATCAGGCTGCTGATCTTCACCTGTGTCCTCTTGGTAGGGCGTGGTTCTTTCTGTGGTAGAGATGCGATGGAAATTCCTGATGGTCCAAAGGCTTCACAACGCTGAAACCTCATGCAACCGACCTTGCCAATTCTCCAGCTCTTCATCGAAATCGGAAAAACATTCACTGTCCTTTTCCCAACAGAGCATTCCTTCATCTGTGGGGTTAACCTGATATTCATCCTGCGCAGTTACCTTATAAATGTGATCCAATTCCTCCTTTTCATAGGCTGGCTCTGTGTACCATGCACCTTCTACTAGGTCTAGTGGTACTATGACATGCGTACCTTTATTTTCGAATACCATGCTGCATTTCTTGAGATTGATGACACCTCCCATGTCTATTTCCCAGTCCAATCCAAGGAGCTCAGGGTAGGGGTCCGCATATTCTACTATTTCTATTACTTCAAAATCATCTAGGGCCTATACCCCTGCGATGTCCACCATGAATTTTGGCAACCTACCCAGAGGGATGATCTTTTGTTGATTCACCATTCACAGCTAGATAGTAGACCATTCCAACTTAGGTTCTCCCATTCATTTCCATGTTTGTTTTGGTAAGACGTTGGCATCCGATCCAAGATCTAAGATAACCTGATCCATTTCATAGTCTCTGATCTGTGCAGTTAACCGCATTTCTCTCCCGATGCGTTTCTTATAGCTGTACAATTTGTGTACATCCTTGGTCTCAGGGATCAAGGTGGGACGAGCTGCGCAAGTATTCAGTAATGCTAGGAGATTTCCTATGGCCTGCGGATTCCTTAGCAACTTTAGACATGCCTTTAAAAAGGGCTCAACTCCTTCTTTGATCTGAGGCTGTGCGGGGGCTGCCAATGGTGTTTGTTCGTTGCAAGACACTCATTTTTTTTTTTTTGTTAATTTTGTAGGACCTCTCTATTTTCTATTATATAAAGAGAAATTTGTTATACAAAAATAAATAGTTTTGGTAGCCTCAACCTTCCCGAAGGAAACCAGGTCTGTTGGCCACTGCAAAGAGTTATAAGCCGACCAGTAATAGTATTGTTTTTTCCTCCTACTAACAGCTAATGCACCATAACTATTTCCATAGAAACAATAGATAAAATAGATAGTTGATTTAATATCAACAAAAAACATGCAAAAAAGAAACTTTAAAGAAATTATCCATCCAATCACTCAACAGGTGCAGGGTCTTTAGCAGTATACCCTGGCATCTCAACTTGCTGCAAAGTAAGTAATTGCTGCTCCATATTTTCCATTCGCGCATTAGCTTGAACTTGTATCTTAGCCATTTCCCGCATTTCCTATTTAATTTGATGAACCTCAAACAGTATGGAAGAATTGATTTGGTTTTCCTGTGTACTGAGAAATGTTTTTGCAAAAAGACACTTAGTTTTCCAATACGTTTTAACAGATTGTTGGAATAAAAAAACTCACCTGGGTCTGATAGGAAATCTAGTCCTGCTTGCTGGCTCTTCATGTCATCCTCTTCATCTGCACTGTCCCTTTCCCATCCCTGAATAGCCTTCTGAATCTCCTGTGGAGTACCAGTCTCATAGCTTCTTGCTAAGCTTTCAAGTGTCTGCTGATGAGTCTTCTACCCTCTTTTACTTGTTTCAGAAACCGGAGTGGAATGTATTTTCTTGCCCTTTCCTTTTGTCATTGTTAGCTGAATACACCTGTTAGTTTCTTTGACTGATAAATACCCTGTGTATCGGACAATAATGAAGAGGAAAATCTTAGAACAAAGATGAAAATCCATATGTCTAACCAAAAACTGTGGATAGTGGTAGTTGTTATCTCTCGGTCTGCTGATGCAGAACCAAACCATCACAACATCATAGAAATGCTGTAAAATTCAAGCTAACGAAATAACAGAGGGAGTGGACCAATGTAATGATAGCCATTTGCAAAATGGAGCCAGGACAGGATAATCAAAACCGTAAAAGTGTTGAAGGGGTAATAAAGACCTGAGCATTTTGAAGCCTAGAGTATGGCTGTAAACACAAGGAAACCCAGCCAACTTCAAAAAAAACATGATGCCCGCCCAGGTCAGGACTGGGTTGACAAATTGATTGATAGAAAACCTGTATGGAGGAAAATACAAAAACAGAGCAGCAGTGCAATTCAAATAATGAAATTTAGTGTTAGTACTGAAACTTTGAATAACCCCACGAGGAACAAGCCCGGTACTACTATCCATGCAAAGATACTCAAGCAGAGGACACGCCAGATTTTCATTACAAAAAGGCAACAGAGGACAATCGAACAGTTCAGACCTAGAATGAAAAGAACAACAACAAATAATGGGGGAAAGACAACGATCGAAACCCGTGAAGACAAATGATAACCCAAGACTACGAAAACATGGCTTAATATGAAAATGGATCCCTTCAATCATGACATGCAGAGGAGATAAACCCAGAAAGAGAGCATGAATCGGTGACGATTCTGCATAGAAACTTAGAAACTCTGAAGACATTGGTGAAAGACGTAGAGTTTAATTGAGTAAAGAAGCCATAATGAGAGGAGCCATAACATACCGAGTTGCCCAACGTTGTTCATCTCGCTCCTGCTGCTTCCTTGACACCGCGCAAAGATGTTCTTTAGCTTGCAGAAGAATGAAAGCTCGAGACAGGCGAAAGAAACTAAAACCCTCCTTATCTTGCCGCCGTGATACGGGTTGTCCTACCAACCACTTAATGCAATACAGTGAAACCATAATTGATAAGCATGCGAGGCTGGCCACTATAATTACCATAAATGAGACATGATGGTCGGCTGACATGGCACCTTTGTGGTGGCTTGTGGTGTCATGCTACCTTGATCCCACCCTGATCGGGGATCAGCACTTCCACTGAGATATTTTTCTGTAATAAGTTGAAGAGAATGCAGTTCTATATTCCAAACTCGATTAGTTGGAAGAGCATCCAAACGTCTTTCATTATGTTTACAGCCCCAATTGGATAAGTAGTTAGCTGCCTCATTACCTTTTCTGCGAATGTGTTTCGGAAGCAAATACTGGATTTCTTTCATCAGGATACTTATTTCCTGAATTATATTTACCTTTCTCCAACTTTTACTTACCTTTTCCCAAGTTTATCCTTGTTTTAATTTACATAGGACTGTTGTAACCATGGCCGAGTCACCCTTTACAATGAGTCGCTGGTAGTTTTCTCTTTTGGCAATCAACAATCCCTGTTTTACCGCCAGTAATTCTACTTCATTATTTGTAGCATAACCCAAATCCAAAGCATAGACTTGACATACTTCCCCTTGAGGGTTGCGAAAAATTCCTCCAGCCCCTGCTTGACCCAGATTACCTTTTGAAGCACCATCATAATTAAGTTTTATGAAACCAATCTGAGGAGCCTTCCACAGATCTTCTACAATAGTAGTCAGAGTTTTAAACTGCCAAAGATTTTGGTGTCACATTTGAGGTTGTAAATTTAAACTGGCAAGTATTTGGGCCTCAATATCTGTCACCTGCCAATCTTCCTCTATCCATTTTTCCACTAAGATTGTTTCTCGAATATTCTCTAGAAGAGTCTGCCATAATTGGTTCAAAGATTTCTCCTCCTCTCGAAAGATCCAATGATTCCATTCTTTCCATATGTTCCATAAAAGAAAACCAATGGATAATCTCCAAGCTCTATTCAGCACTTCACACTTAAATTCTCCTTTACACCAATTTTTAATGGTTCCAGTGATATTCATATTATCTCTATCTGTTTGTCGGAATAAGTTATATAGGCTCTTCCAAAAGGTTTCTATAATGGGGAAGTTATTAAGAAGATGTTCGATTGTCTCATTTGTTGTGCGACACATATAACATCAGGAGGGTCCATACATTCCTCTCTTTTGCAGATTTTCCCTTGTTAAAATTTTATGATGACTTAATAACCACAAAAATTATTCTACCTTTGGCCAATGTTTTGCAGCCCATATTTTCTTCCAGATTAGTATTTCATTATTAATAGAATTTTGAGAGTAAATATGATATCCTTCATTGATATTGAACATCCCTTTTGTTTGATAACCCCAACGTGGAATATCACTACCAGTTGCATAGCAGAGTTTCCTTGATTTTAGCTCTTTTGCGAAATTTTCCCATTGGCATGTATCCAGAGCTTGTGGCCAATGCCTTTTATCCTTCCAAATCCTCCATTGACTCTGCTGATGTTGACACCAATAGGAATTAATTAATCTACAGTTCGTTGTATTGGTGAAAAGAAACATTTCTCGTAAGTCAAGTCGAATGAAAATTTTTCCTCTTTGCTGCCATGAGTCTTCCCAAAACAATGTCGTTCTGCCTTCTCTCACTTCCCAGAAACTATGAGATCAAATGAGATTCCTATTCGTGGTGGCTAGATTCCAAATTGAAGAGCCTTTTGGTACTATATCCACTTTCAATTTTCCCACAATTGAATGTGGCATATCATATTTTATTTCCCATATACACTTCCAAATATCATGGCCTCCTTGTAGCCAATGCCACCACAATTTTTCCCCCATGACATTATTTAAAATAGAGGGGTCCTGCAATCCCAAGCCTCCTGCAGATTTGGGTTTAATAAGTTTTTCCCAGGTAAGTAAAGCCCATTTTATGTTAGCATGGGATCCTTGCCATAAAAACTTCTTGAAGAGATTGACTAACTGATTGCAAATATTCTTAGGACAAGCCCTTCCTGAGAATTGATACAGAGGAAGAGATTGGCGCACCGATTTTAACAAAATAATTCTGCCAGGAGAATTCAACACATGAAATGCCCAATTATGAATTCTTTTCTCAACTTCTATAGTGATGTACTTCCAATCAACGATTATTACTGGAGCGGTATTTAAAGTCATTCCCAAATACTTCAGAGGAAAAGAACCAATATTTAAGCCAAGAGTTCTTGCTACAAAGTTTTGTGTTGCAATATTAGAATTGAAGAAATAAACATTAGATTTATCAGAATTAAAGAGGGTAATTGAGGCTTCCATGAAGATCTCCAGAATCTTTAAAATAGCTTTAGTCTCTCTCAACAAAGCTTCACAAAATAACATAATATCATCAAAAAACTGTTGATGCGTCAAGGGAAGATCTGCTCCCCATAGGTGTAGACCTTTAAGCTTCCCTTCTGCACGATAAACCTTGATTAGCCTCCCTAATCCTTCCGCTGATATAATAAATAAAAACGAAGATAAAGGATCTCCTTGACGAAGACCTCGAGTAATTTTAAATGGTTGAGATGGTATTCCATTAAGTAAAATGGAGAAAATTGGGGAATAAATAAAAGATCCTAACCATTGAATCCATCTGTCATCAAAGCCAAACGCTCTCAGGACCGCAAGCAAATATGTCCAATTAATACGATCATATGCTTTAGAAAGGTCTAGTTTGATTAGCATGCCTTTTGTTTTGAGAACCTTCAATGAGTGAATTTCCTCATGAGCCATCACAATTCCATCTAGGATTTGTTTGCCCTTGACAAAACCTATTTGTTCAGGAGCAATGAGCCTTGGCAGGAGAGGCTTGAGTCTATTAACCATAATTGTTGAGAGAATATTATAAATGACATTGCGTAGAGCAGTTGGTCAAAAGCCAACAGGGGTATCGGAATTTTCCTGTTTAGAAATGAGAGTTACAAAGGTTGCATTCAAATCTTGATAGACATTCCGATGTTGCCTTGATTCCTCAACTATTTCTAGAATATCTTGACCCATGAAAGTCCAAGTGGCTTTAAAACATTCTGCAGTAAACCCATCAGACCCAGGAGCTTTATTCCGGGGCATATGGAACACTACTTCTTCCACTTCTTGTAAGCTAATTTCTCGTAGCAAAGATAAGGTATTTTCCCTGGTCACCACGGCCGGGATGTGAGAAGTGATTTTATCAATGGAAGATTTCCTATTTTGAGGAGGCTCTGTTAACATATTTTTAAAATGCTCGACCAATTCCTTTTCCATGGCCTCATGTTGAAGCAATCGATTACCATTTTGAACTTTTAAAGAAAAAATTCGATTATGCTGCCTTCTTTGTATCATTGTTTCATGGAAAAAATTAGTATTTCTCTCACCTTCCTTTAGCCATTGCACCCGTGATTTCTGCTTCAATAAAATCTCTTCTTGTTTCCTACGTTCTTATTTCAAACTGAGAGTGTGGCCTTCCTCAACTGCTAGCGCTTCTGTTCTGCCATGAAGGATCATTCGCTATTGAATATCTTTCATTTTTTCTTGTAATCTAAGCTGATCCTATTGAATATTGCCGAATTCTTCTCGATTCCATCATTTTATTTCTACTTTTAGTTGCTTTAATTTGAGCTAAGAAGAGTTCATCTTATTTCTTCCTACAAGCTGATTATAATTCCACCAATTTTTAGCATTTTCCAAAAATCTGGGATCCCTGAGCCAAAATAATTCAAATCAAAAAGGTCTGTTTTTTGGAGTATCTTTGACATCAATATCTATTCGAATCGTCCAATGGTCTAATCTAAGAATAGGTAAAATTGCTGCCTCATAATAGACATCTAAGCTGACCAAGGCTTCCGAAGCAAGAAAGCGGTCCAATCGTGATGCTACCTGATGTCGTTCTCCACGTCTATTGTTCCAAGTAAATTTCCCATTGACCGTAGGAATATCTACTAAATGCAAATCAGTGAGTAAATCCCCCAAAAGTTCCATCTTTGGGTCTTCTCTTCTTATTCCTCCTTTCTTTTCTGTCAAATTCAAAATCATGTTGAAATCTCCTCCTAGAAGCCAATATTTCTCTTGATGCAGATTATTCAGAGTTCATATACTCTGAAGGAACTCCTCTCTTTCTCTTGGAATTGGAGGACCATAAATAACCGAGATTAGTATCTTTTTTGCAGACCCAATTTTTCGAAAATTACCAGTTAGAATTATGGGGAGGCCTATCCATCCATCTACCACAATCTCTGCCGAATTCCAGAAGATAGCTAGTCCCCCTACCGTACCTATGGAATCTATTGCCATAACATTGAAATGAAGTTTGAAATATTGAATAATATGTTGGAGCTTCTAACCAGTAACTTTTGTTTCTTGAAGTAACATTACTTGGGGTTTTTCCATTTTCAATCGTTCTTTCAGATATCGTTGTTTAACTTTGCTGTTAAGGCCTCGTATATTCCAGGAGATTACTTTCATTTCGTAACTTTTGGGAGTTGCTGGAATACCATTGTTAATGATATTATTTTTCTTATATTAATCAACATTTCTCCCACGAGTTGAATTGATTCTTGTAAATTTCTTCTTCCACATTTTTTTGATGGCTTAGGTTGCAGATTAACGGTTTTCCCACCTGCTTGTTCCATGGCTTGAAATTATTTATGCGCTTGGGTTGTCAAATAGTTTTCAAATGTTTATTTATATAGTTTATTCTAATCCTCCGGAATGAACTGGTCATCCAGATTCCTCTAATCATACAGAAGACGTTTCAACACTTTTTCCTCAGCACTTAGGTAATCTTTTTTGTGTTCTACATCCATAGGTGTTAGGTCCAGCATGCAAGAAATATTAAATATATTAAAATAACATTGAAAATAAATTTACAATCGTTGCATTATAACATCTCGGACCTTTGGCTTGTATTTGTTGCAACCATATTATTTAAGTCCAGAAAGAATTTGCAATATACATTGTATTAATAAAATTAAAAAAAAGGAAGTGACTAATTTCTTCCCTTTCGATCAAGAAAATGGACCAGAGCTTCGACGCATTATAACATCTTGGACACCTTCAACTTGTATTTATTGCAACCACATTTTTAGGGGTGGTTCACGGACACTGGGTGGCCGCTACATCCACAGGAAAATTAAGGCATATCAACCCAAAGGGATCTTCCCATTGACACAACATGCAGCGCCTAACCCCAAGGGCGTCGAGGAGATTTGACTTCATGATCCTTGAACTGGCGGAGTACTTAGCAATGGGAACTCGACCAACCGAGTTATCCATTGGGGCTTTGTTGCAACCACATTATTTAAGTTCAGAAATAATTTTCAATTTACATTGTATTAATGAAATTAAAAACAAGGAAGTGATTAGTTTATTCCCTTTCGATCAAGAAAATGGACCAGAGCTTCGGCAAAGGAGCCAGAGAAAATCCAATGTCACATATTTTGAGTTGGTCATTTGGAAAATACCACTCTCTGTAAGTGAGAACACTGATGATAATCTGGTTGAATCCTTGAATATCTATCTCCATGCTCTATAAATTCATATAGCATATTTTTTAACCATTCCATCCCCATTTTGTAGTGTGATTATGTTCATCGTAAATGAATTATTTTTAATAATTTCATTCCAATACTTTTTTTCACAATATGACTTTCATAATTAGTTAATATTTTTAATCTATTTTATAAAATTGAAATTTAAGTAAGGTCTATTTAATTATACATAAAAGGCTTCTTAATGGAATTAATTTAAAAATGGAAGCTTTTAAAAAGATATAATTGTTGGAGTATTTCAAAAAGTGATTTCATACTGTAATAAAGAATAATTTTGTAACCTAGATTGAGATTAAAGAGAAAAAAAATACAGAAATATTGATTTAGTTTACACATGTTTATTTTCAATTTTATTTCATAAGGAATAGTTTATAAATGATAATGAACATTTTTTTGAAAGAAAATTTTTATTTTTATTCATATTTAAATATATATTTTTAATATGTTTTGAATTTATTTAAAAAAGAGTATCCATTTTCTATTAAAAGAGAAAAATTGCGAATATTTATCGTTATATGGTTGACTCAACACCTTTTTGAAGAAGCAGATGCATTTGTAAGCTAACCAAGTGGTATTGTTTCTTTTCGTTGACTTATAGTGCTATAATTGCTGGTATGTCCATAGAAGTTACATACAAGCAAAAAACTATATATACTATCAAAACCATTTCAAAATTGTGAGCATGATTACGTTGTCATACGAGTGATCAATCTGACGGTGATTGTTGCTGTAAGACGAGGTCTATCTGCTTGCTGGAAGTCAAGTTGATGCTCAATCACTGTTGAGCATTAAGCAAATCTTTGAGTCTTGGTAATCTCTCTCATATCTTGCTTCATCTGCTGGAGTTCAAAGAGCACAGAGGAATTAAGCTCCTTCTCTTGCATGCTCATCATTGCTCTTGCCAAAACACATTTGATCCTCCAGTAGGTCTTCACAGTTTGTTGGAACAGGGAAACTCTGCCCCTTGTGCTTCCTGGATCTGAGATAAATTCCATCCTCGACTGTTGTTCTTGGATATTTGTTTCTTCAGCATCCCTATCCTTCTCCCAACCTTGAATGGTTTTCCGAATTTGCACAGGTGTAGTATCTTCATAAATGCTAGCTAAATTTTCCAGAATCTGAGTGTTCATTTTACGACCTCGTTTACTAGGAGGGTTGACTAAGTTTTGGTGAATGTCTCTAACAACAGATTTACGAGGAATCAGTCTTGCTTTAGTCATCTTAACTTGACACAAGATCCCTGTTTTGAAAGGGAGAAACAGTATAACACTTAGAACCAAATGAAAAGTACAAATTCTTATCACGAACACTCTGTTTGGAGCACCAGAGGTTTATCTTCGAAATAAACTGAACCCGAATACCCAGAGACCATAACGGAGACCATATAACACCCAACCCAGAAGTGGATGATAACTAGTGAAGCCAACTATCAAGAAACACCCTACAAACGTTTCGATAGACAGGGTTTTTCAGAGCATTTGACCAAATAGAACAGCGTAATCCATTAACCAAAAGAGATTTAAAATACCTAAAAAAATTGTCTGGGCTTCTAAAACATCGAACTATATCTAATCTATCACCACTGCAGCAACACGCAGATTGAAAATAATCCGTGGAGAGAAGGAAACGAGCATTTTAAACTGAATTTCATAAGCAAACGCAGTTTTGATGATCT
Organism: Pinus albicaulis; assembly: GCA_034641835.2. Lineage (NCBI taxonomy): Eukaryota > Viridiplantae > Streptophyta > Pinopsida > Pinales > Pinaceae > Pinus > Pinus albicaulis. The sequence continues at coordinate 577,212,729 of CM076575.1, read as the reverse complement.
GAGCGGTGTAACGAATACCGTAATGCAAAGAATATCTGTGAGAAACCATTACATACCCAGTTGTCCTTCGACAATGGTGATTTTGCAGAGCCTCCAATCCTCCTGCCATCCAGACCCGAAGCATTGACTAGAGACTTGAAACAATATGAGAATGAAACTTTGCGAAGAAACTTACCTCTATACATGCAAAAAGGCAACACGATTTGCAACCTGTACTCTTCACCATGTAGTGAATGCGAGGGCAGTAGAAAGGGCTAGTCATTATGGTTGTCGATCATGGGAGATGCCGAGTATAATGGTCCAATTAAGTCTTTCTGACAGACTTATTGATTAACCCAGATCACCAAACGCATGTCATTCCCCACTATTTGCTGAGTTTGACACCTCGATCGGAGATTTGTCCCAAGTAAAATTATTACCACGACAATTTTAATATTTTATTTAATTAATTATTGATAAATCTTTTTAATATATCTACTCATTAAATATTTGTTCACAATAATATAGAATCATTTTTCCAATTTTTAGAAAGTACAATATTCCATGTTATTATTAATGTTTCAAGAATATGATTGTGAAACCCAAACTATAACTTAAATTACAAAATCAGTGGCTGGACAAACTTGCAGATATTCTAAATTGAGGTAATGGGGCAAAACTTGTTTGCTCAATCATTATAGTCAAAATACAATTTCTTCAACTTAACAATTCTCTCTCCACACTTTGCACCTTTTGAGCCCTTGCTAATTTTAGCCGTGTTCCAACGCAGCCATGCAATGGCAACGCTTATTTTTCAGTCCATCGGCCCATTAATGCGCCGAGGGATGAAATCGCCACCGTAGGATGATGCACTGCTTTAATCTGACGGTGGGGATTTCATCCCTCGGCGCATTAATGGGCCGATGGACTGAAAAATAAGCGTTACCCCGCGAGTAAGAGGGCCGACCTGGAGATTCGGTTTACGCAGTGAGTTTATGTTAATTATCAATTTTAATACGTGGCATGTTTTTAATTCGAAAATGCGTAGAGAAACAGGCAAGCAATAACCAGCCTGCCATAGGGCATTTAATGCTCCTATGGTGACTGCTTTTCACATATATGACCATAGCGGATTTACTATGCCCATGGCCATGTGTGAGAAATTTCTGGCGGACTCTATGACAATGAATACGGTGAGACGAGTTAATTAAAGCACAATATTGAATGATAGCTACGGCATGTGGGGCTCTATTTGAAATTTGAAATTTGAGCGCCAAACAAATCACTACATGAATGTGCCTGGGAGATTGGCTTCTGTTTGTTTCTTTTTCTCTTTAGCGCTGGGTGTTGTTGGACCACGACTACTACGCTTTCAGGTTTTTTTTTTTTTAAATGTATATTGTATTTTTTGCAATAGTATAGCTACTTTGTTGCTGCTCTAGCATTAATCAATTGTTGGTTTCAATGCAAGGTTAAAATGTTGTGAATCCACGGTGACAGATGAAGTGAATAGGCGAATTCGTTGCCTTTTTTTGTGAAAATTCATGTCATTGAGAAGCTCGCAACAAATTTGGCAGAGGTTTCGCCCTCCGATTTTCCACATTTTCCAATGATGTGGACTTGGACAAAGCACACATCCTGCTGTGGTTTCTTCCTACCAAGGAGATGGATCTCCACCATACACAACGACTAGTTTTACTGGATCTGGGTGCCAATGCATTCAGCACCAGCCTCACCTGGTTTCTTCGCATGTACCCTGCGGCTTCACGGATATTCATGCCTTTGAAGTCGATTCCAAGCTCCTGCTAAAGCTAGGCATGCATCCCTCAAATCCCTTCTGCCTCACTGCAGTAGGCTGTTTATTACTTGCCATGGACTATACCTGGGTTCAGTCCTGTAATATCCCTTTCTAGCATAATTTAATGAAACCTCTGTTCTGTTCTATTTTCCTTAGAACTGTATATATACTCCATTAAAGTGATACTGACTTCTGTGATATTTTTATGACTATTTCCACTTACAATAATACTTTAATAAAACATAAATTAAACTTACTTGGTATCACCTCAGTAGCCATTACGAAATATTAAAAATTAAACTACTGAGTTCAACTCTCCAAAAGAAAAAACCATAAAAAAACACAGAAAATCTCAGAATACTGGCAATTAGGAAAAATCACATATTGGCCCTTTCTCTTTCATAGCATTAGTGGTTTCTACTATAAAAATGAAAATGAGTTCATACGCGGTGTGCTCGGGGACTTAGTTCTCCAAATAATTATTTCAGGGCAATAAATAATATAAAAACACCATACATTCATTCTAATTTGGAAAAATCTCATTAAAGCCTATTCTCTGTCATCGAAGAGTCATTTTAGTATAAAAATGAGATCATACTCGGTGTGCCCGGGACTTGGTACTCCTAAAAATTATTTCAGTGCAATAAATAAAATAAAATCACCGTACATTCATTCTAATTCATTTTCTACTAAGTTTTAAAGGAATCAAAGTCACAGGAGTTTTAAACCATTTTGCAAAATTTTATCAGGTTTTGCACAACGTTCTAACGACAAAGGTTTCTTAGAAAGAGAGTACACAAGCTCCTTTCAACTATGTAGTCCAAGATACACAGGTTTTGCCATGTCTAATTAAGTAGTCGTTCCTATATAGTTTTAAAAAAATTGCTAAAACAGGTAATCTGTATATATGGTAAGAATACATTTATATGTTTATTGTAAGTTGATTTAATAAATAAGAATATACAATTTTTTCTACAAAATTATAAATTAGAATATATATTTTTATATGTTATTATTTAAATCTGTACCAATTATAATTTTTATTAATTATTAATTATAATAATCATTAAAAATTATAAATTAGGTAATCATTATAAATAGCATTGTTATATAAATATTCTAAATAAGGTATGCTTGTTTCCCTAATTATTGATAATTAAATTAGAAGTTTGGAAATCTTATTCTAAAATTAAAAAATCTATATTAAAGTCATTTTGTTATTTTGAAATTTAAAATAAGTACGTTATCTAAGGAAATAAAGCTTACACATTTCAAGATGGAAAAAAAGAAAAGAAAAATATATTATATCAATATAATTTGTTAGCATGAAAAATATTCAATTAAAAAGAAAAGTAAGTTTATTTTTAAATACATAGTTGAAGTCTTCAACAACAAAAGGAACATTCTTTATATTTAAAATGCTAAGCCACATGCTACCAACATTCTTTCCAATGTAAAGTATCATTTTAATTTTTTTTATCTTATTGCATTTTTCTATTTTCATGGTTTTCTTAATTGTTTTTAGTAGTGTGAAACCTTTGCTAACATTCTTGGGTTTTTGGTACCTATGAGGTGTCCATGAGTTGGTTTGTGGGGAGGATATAAAAACTATCCCAAAGGTGATCCAAAATCAATTGTGCCTAAGCCTCAAATAATCCACATCTAACACAATCCTCATGACAACATATCATATAGGAAGAGTAATTTTAACATCGTCATTATTTTTTATTCATTCCCATTTCTTGCCACTTGATGTTTTTTATCCTTTCATAAAACATTTTAATAGCAAGTCCTTTTAACCTATATTTTAGTGTGTGATGTGTCTCTTCAATCTAAACTTTCCCTCATTCACATGGAATCACATGTGGCTCTTCATGAAATTTTGAATCAATCAATTATTTTGTCAAGGCCAACATATTTCTTAATAGTTTTGGTAGAGAGAATAACACTCGCATGTTCAAATTCCTCTACATTTTTTGAAATCTTATCAGGAATTCCTTAAATGTAAGGAAGAATAATTTTATTGTCATCATTGTTTGCACTTCATTACATTTTCATACCACGTAGTTATTTCAAAATTATCTCATCAAAATTATATTTAACATATCCATTTCTTATAAGTACCTTACTAGGACAATCTATTTCTTACTCCAAGTGGTCCATATTAAAAATCCATATGGCTCATTTTGCTAATGTGTTAATTACTACCATATTTTGAACCAAGTAGTGGTGCCACATAAGCAAATATATATCACTATGTATTTTAGTTATGTATACACGGTGGGTTAGGAGTCCATCTTGATTCTTTGTCATAAGCACATCTAAGAAAGGAAAGTTCTTGTTCTCTTCCTTTTCCACTATAAACTTAATGTGTGGAGATTGGCTATTAAGATTATTCATGAATTTTTCCAATCTCCATTTGGTTATATCTAACATATATTAGTCACTACTTAGGATTTTGAGTGAAATATTTTGTTTTATTTTTCTCATAGTAATCCATAAAGTGGTTAATGAAAAGAAATGAAAGAGGAGAACTTATTGCAACACCTTTTGTTTACTTGTAGATTTCCCTATAGAAACTAAAATATGTTGAGTTGAGGAAAATTTCAAGTAAATTTGTAATTTCTTTGTTCGAGACACTTCTTATGACCCCTAAAAAGAGTGCTACCTCTTTCATTTCCCAATACAATAGTAATCTCGATTATCCTCATTCTTTTGCTTTCTTTCCCTCCTAGTCATACCAAAAACTAGCATCCTGTACCTTAACTGAAATTTACCTTACCTTATGCTCCATGACCATTTGAACTGAAATTTACCTTACCTTTTGCTCCATGACCATTTGAATTGTAAAGCTCATAGTACATTTCCCCGAATCTCCCACTCAATCCTCTTTTTGACAATCTGTCCGCTTCATTGTTTTTTTCCCTGTATACATGGCAGAAAGTTATTGTAGAAAATGATCGCTTCAAAGATTTAATCCGCTCCATCCAATCCATCCAATGAGTAAGAGAGCCAAGATTTAGATGTGTTCCTTTGTTCATATGCTCAATAATAACATTTGAGTCTCCAAAGACCCAAAGCAAGGTATTTAATTTGGTAATGTCGTTGTCAATTTGTGCAAGATATTTAATTTATTTTAATTGGTCATCAACTTAGCTGAATTTGGATGAAGCAAAAGCATTTTTGGAAGAAGTGAAATAGTTATCAGTTTGTGCAAGATATTTAATTTATTCTAATTAGTTGAATTAGCTGAATTTGAATGAAGCAAAAACATTTTTGAAATAAGTGAAACAAATGCAAGAAAGTTGCGAAGTGACCCACCAATCCATCATATCCATCATATCCTATAGGTATTCCATCTGCATGCGGACTTGTCGTTATAGAAGGGGCAGGTCAAAGTTTTATGTGTTTTGGTTGGTTTTAGAAAAACCAACATTTGGGACATCTTAAAATTGGCTTCCCTTAAAGACAAACTATTTCAATAATATTTTCATGTTTTCCCATATAAATCACTTATATAAGTAATTGTTAAAGGTTATGCAAATTAATAGTGTTTGGATATATTTTTTAATCCTTTCTGGAACATACTAATAACATGCTCTTTGAACCTAGCTTTTAATGTGTGACATGTCTCTCCAATGTAAACATTCCCTCAACAACATTGAATCACATGTGCACCTTTATGAGGTTTTGGATCAATGGGGTATTTTATCAAGGCCAACATATTTCTTATCAATTTTGGTGGAGAGAATGAAACTTATGTTCCTCTTCCTCTATATTTATGGAAATATTGTCACTAAAGCCTAAGGAAGAGTGATTTTAAGGTCATCATTACTTTTTATTCATTCACTTTTCTTGCCACTTAATGTTTTCTATCCTTTCATAGAACATACTGATAGCAAGTCCTTTTAACCTATATTTTAGTGTGTAGCGTGTCTCTTCAATCTAAACTTTCCCTCAAGAACATGGAATCACATGTGCCTCTTCATGAAGTTTTGGATCAATCACTTATTTTTCCAAGGCCAACATATTTCTTGATAGTTTCGGTAGAGAGAATAACACTAGTACCTTAAAATTCCTCCATATCTTTGGAAATCTTATCAAGAATTCCTTGAATGTAAGGAAGAATAATTTTAGGGTCATCATTATTTGTACTTCATTACATTTTCTTACCACATAGTTAATTCAAAATTATTTCATCAAATTTATATTTAACATGTCCATTTCTTATAAGTACCTTTCTAGGATACTCAATTTCTTACTCCAAGTGGTCCATATTTAAAATCCTTATGGATCATTTTGCCAATGTGCTAATTACTACCGATTGAACCAGGTCGACTGCCATGATCTAGGGTTTGGAGGTTTCAGCGCAGGCTGCCCCTGGCAGACCTCCCTCCTCACCCTTGAGGATGCGACCACGCTTCTGGAAAGCCTATAGGGTCACCTATGACAGAAACCAATGGGGGGACAACTGCTCCCCCTACCTCAGGCCAGCCTCCCACAAGAGCAGCTGCAGGGGATGACATCAACAGTCACCAGAACTCTGGCCCACTTCATGACACAACCGAAGCGACTCCCACAACGAAACCGACCTCCACAACAGAAGGAGAAGCATCAAACATCACCTCATACACATGCATAACCAAAGCTACCAAGAGAACCATAATTGAGCTCCCTACGCATCGAATCAATGAAGGAATCCAATTCATGAAGGATCACACATTGATTGGCAAGTTCATGGGTTTTTGGCCCACAGAAAAAGCCCTCCAAGGATGGATTGCCTCCAAATGGAATCCCAAGGGTCATATCGACCTTCAACTATGCAGGAAAGGCTTCTTTAATGTGATCTTAAACTACATTGATGATAAAAATCAGATCATGGATGAAGGGCCATACTTCTTTAACTCGGCAAGTTTATACCTGCGCAACTGGGTAGAACGCTTCAATTCAGACAAGCAAGATCTCACATGGGCTCCGGTCTGGATCTAGCTCTACACCCTCTCCTAGGAACACTGGGATGAGCTGACTCAACGGGACATAGGCAATGCCCTAGGATAATTCATCAAAACTGTGGAGGAAACAAAGATCAACCAACATGCAGCATACACACGAATCTGCGTCTACATGAACATTGCAGAGTCGCTCCCTAGCAAGGTAAGCCTATTGCATAATGATTATGAATGGATATAAACTATAGATTATGAACATGTCCCCTTCAGATGTTAGAGGTGTCACCAACACGGGCACCTATTCAGGGACTGCCCCCTAAATCAAAAGGTGACAGCTAACAATGAATCAAATGATCAATATATTGACGGGTTTATGAAAGTAGCAAGCAAGAAAATGCACAACAAGAGATTCAAATCTAACCAGAGAAAAAAATCCTCAGCCACAAGCAACAACTTTGAAGCCCTAGCTCAGCTAAGTGAAAATGAGAACGAACTTCCCAAAGATACAGGGCGATCCTCGCAGGAGCAACCCCTGATATCAAAGACACAATAAGACAATATTCAACCGGAAGCCTTTCTGAAACCCCAAACCCCTATTCATGCAGGGGACAACTCAACAATGAAAGGCAAAGGAAAGGCACTGGACCCAATCTCAGAAGCCATGGAGGAAGAGCTGGAGAGCATTGACTTTGGGGGCCTGGATTTCAAGACGAACTTTCTCTCAATACCCCAATAATAGATCCAAAAGCTAGAATAAATCCTCACTCGAGCACAACACTCCCCTTCATGGGCATTCAAGGCGGTACACTCCTGAATACAAAATTCATTTTGAAAGAATCCCACAAACGAGGCAGAAAAACATATCTGCAGAGAACAGTCAAAATGGGAAGAGAGATGGTAGAATCTGGGTGATTCTCCAAGTTAACCCAATTCTACTCCTTTATCCCCAACCCCCATCAATGAGGATCATCTCGTGGAATATTAGAGGGCTCAATATTTCCAGAAAGCACAGGATCATCAAGGAAAGAAGAATTGAGGATCACCCTGCAATTTTCTACATGCAAAAAACCAAATGCTCCAACTCTACTATGGAAACAATCTTCAAAAGGATATGGAAAGGCTGCAAAACAATAGCGGTGGATGTCAATGGAGCTTTAGGAGGATTGGAAATCATCTGGAACCCCCACATCATCACCCTAGAGAATTTCCAAGCCAACGTATACTTCATTCAAGCCAACTTTCACTTGATTGGAACTTCCATCCATGGATTGCTCACGAATGTCTACTTCCCCCAGAATCTCCAACAAAAAACTTAGCTTCTGGAAAACATTGTCGATCTCAATAACCAACGAACTCTACCCCTATGGTTGCTTGGAGGAGATTTCAATATGATAACCAATCTACAAGAAAAAAAAGTTGGAAGGTAGCTTCTGAATACAGACAACACTGGGTTCAAGAACTTCATCCAAGACAACCACCTCATAGATCTACAAATTTCCAATGGCATCTTTACTTGGAACAATAGAAGAGGAGGCACCCAATAGATCGCCTCTAGATTGGACCGTTTTCTCATCAAGGAAGACTTTATACATTTGGGGGGAGATCTTGTAGCTACCATCACTCCGGCTGCTGGCTCTGACCACTGGTCGGTACAACTACAATGGCTCAGACCAGGTACGCCCACGCCTAAACCCTTCCTCTTTGAACACTATTGGCTCAAACATCTAGGGTTCAAAGAACTCATCTCAGATTGGTTGTCCTCCCTTACTCCACCCCAAGGCACAAAAATGTATCAGTTCCAGGCAAAGATGAATATGCTCAAAGGAAAATTGAAGGTGTGGAATAAGACCACCTTTGACAACATCTTCAAAGATAAAAAAGAACTAGAAGAGAAAATGAAAAAGCTCCAACAAATAATCATTCATCATGGTATGTTGTCATAAGGATTGTGATAGATGTGGATTATTTGAGGCTTATGCACAATTGATTTGGGATCACCTTTGGGATAGTTTTTATATCCTCAATTGGCTCTCATCCTCAACCCCTCCCAATAATATTTGATGGAAACTACACCCCACACAAACCAACTCATGGACACCTCATAGGTACGAAAAACCCAAGAATGTTAGAAAAGGTTTCACACTACTTAAAACAATTAAAAAAACCTTGAAAATAGTAAAATGAAATAAGATAAAAAAAAATTAAAATGATACTTTACATTGGAAAAAATATTAGTAGCGTGTGGCTTAGCATTTTAAATATAAAGAACGTCCCTTTTTGTTGTTGAAGACTTCAACTATGTATTTAAAACTGAACTTACTTTTCTTTTTAATTGAATATTTTTCATGCTAACAAATTATATTGATATAATATATTTTTCTTCTTTTTTTTCCATCTTGAAATGTGTAAGCTTTATTTCCTTAGATAATGTACCTTTTTTAAATTTCAAAACAACAAGATCACTTTATTGTAGATTTTTTAATTTTGAAATAAGACTTCTAAACTTTTAATTTAATTATCAATAATTAGAGAAATAGACATACTTAATTTAAAATATTTATATAATAATGCTATTTATGATAATTACCTAATTTATAATTAATAAAATTTATAATTTTTACAAATTTAAATAATAACATATAAAAAACATATATCCTAATTTATAATTTTGTAGAAAAAAGGTATATTCTTAATTATTAAATCAGCTTGCAATAACATATAAATATATTCTCAACATATAAGATTACCTATTTTTAACAATTTTTTAAAAACTATATAGCAGCGACTACTTAATTAGAACACGGCAAAACCTGTCTATCTTGGACTACATAGTTGAAAGAAGCTTATGTTCTCTCTTTCTAAGAAACGTTAGTAATTAGAACGTTGGGCAAAACTTGATAAAATTTTGCAAACGGGTTTAAAACTCGGGTGACTTTGATCCACAGAGAATGGGCTATAATGTGATTTTTCCGAATTAAAATGAATGTTTGGTGATTTTATTTTATTTATTGCACTGAAATAATTATTGGGTGGAACTAAGTCCTTATGGATTGACATTCACTTTCAGCAACAAACTAGCTATATTATTGCAAAAAAATCATACCCAGCGCTAAATAAACACAAACAGGAAGCCAATCTCCCATGCACATTCATGTAGTGATTTGTTTGGCGCTCAAATTTCAAATTTCACATAGAGGGTGCCGTAGGGGCCATTCAATATTGTGCTTTAATTAACTCGTTTCACCATATTCATTGTCATAGAGTTCGCCGGAAATTTCTCACACATGGCTATGGGAGAGTTGTCACGTCTCCCATGGGCATAGTAAATCCGCTATGGTCATATATATGAAAAGCAGCCATCATAGGAGCATTAAATTTTAAATGTCTTATGGGTATTGGTTATTGCCGACATTTCCTTTGCAACATTAGGTGCAATTGCTAGTTTTAAGCTATTACACATCTTATAACATTTATCAAAAACTTACTTATACAAAAATACTTGGAGTTTCAGTTCCGGTGGAGGGCTGAAGACACCTTCCAGCAACCGGAATCAAATTCGCGTCCGTGTTTATAGGAGGCAAAGTGATGACCCCCATGATGCAATTAGAAACCAGAATTAACTAATTCCAAATATAATAGTGATTTAATTAGCTGGACTGGGACTCACAACTAAGTGTCCCACTGGACTTCACGTGCAGCTAACTGCTAACAGAGGAGATTACTGTACTTTTAACATGGAGGGCACTTTTAATGCCTGCAGAGAGAAGGAAGATCGGTATTCGCAGAAAAGTAGACGTGGGAGCAAGAAATTGTGCAATGGTTCGATATGAATTCTGTAAATAAAAATGAGATGTCTCAGGAAAGCTCAGAGTGTACAGTCCTTTACCAAGAGAACCGAACGATGCCGACACCGACATTCAATGAATCTGGCGGAACAATTCAGAGGAACAATTTGCGTCAAAGGAGATAGCAAATTGGCAAGAACCGCTGGAGATTTCACTCAGCAGGAAGCAAATTGGAAGCGTCTCTTGAGGAGGTTGAAATTTTTCGGTTAATTAATAGAAAATTTCTGGCACATTGGACCGTGGACGAGGCTTGGTATGCCGGGTTGGTGAAACACTATTATCCCACAAATAAACTACAACAATCATGTTGTTTATGATTACGGCGAACAAGAATGGGTTTCACCGAGCGGGAAATTTTCAAGATTAAAATTCTTGTTTGTGGTGAATTTTCAAGGATACACAATAACGGTATTGGTGTATTGGGCAGAGTAAGTGTGATGATTTAGACAATAGAAGTATAGATCATAACATGCAAGGTTGCAGCAGGTCAGTACTGATTGTTTACAAAAGAGTAGTGTTGTATTGATATTTTACAGAAGAAAACTCTTTTGTAAACAATCGGTAGCTACCTCCTCCAAACATTTAATGTCACCTTGCCTAGTATTATCTATACTTCTATTCTCTAAATCATAATACTCATTTTGCCGAATATTGGGTATCCTTAAAAATTCACCTAGCATTTTAATCTTGAAGTCATCCCACTCCAGCGAAAATTCTTCTTGGCCATCTTCAATGGTGTAGTTTATCTGTCGGGTCATAGCGTTTAACCAAACCAGTTTACCGAACTTCGTCTAATAATGATGCAGAAGACAAAGTTCACATGGTTCACTTCATATGGGTTATATGTTAATAATTGGTCAGGTTTTTATTATGTTACCTGCAATTTCGTCTGTCCTTTTTTGCAGTCTTTTTCTTTTTACCGTGCTTTCACTCTGTTTTAAAGACAACTAATGACTAAGTCCTTGTCATTATTTATTCAGATAGCATACCTAATATTAATAAATAATTTTTAGTTAAGTCAGTTTAGATCCATCTTAATTTTGAATCTATTAAGCAACAAGAGGGATCAAAACTCTCATGATGCATATCCGGAGATTTGATCACTCTTAACCCTTGATAGATCCAAATTTAAGATGGATCTAGCCCCCTCGTTTAAGAGATAACTTGTTTGTGGGACAATGAAATAGACCCTAATGGATCTTGATTGGTTTAATTATTATTATTATCCAATTTTAAGATCACATCTAAGTCACACACTAAATTGGTGTAGCCTCTGATTGTGGGACAAGGGACCCACCTCCAAGCAACGATTTGATTGCATGAAGGCATACATACTCTACCCCTTCTTATTTTGAACCTAGATTGGTTTAATTATTATTATTGTCCATTTTTAAGATCATATCCAAGTCACACACCAATTTGGTGTACCCCCTTGTGGGACAAGGGACACCTGTGACCTCTTATGAGGAAACACATGCTCTTAACCATTAAGCCCACTCAAGTTGTATGTAAAATTGGTAGTTTACACAATCTACTTGAACATTTGTTGTTAGAGGATAAAACATTTGAAAAACCAATTGTCCATCAAGATTATTGCACTAAATAATTCCAAATATGAATATGGGGGTTGAGATATTCTCTTAACATAATCCCAAATCAATTATAAACTTATCATGTAAGCATTATCTCCAACTCCCTCCCCTAATGCTTACATGTCAAAATTAAAAATAACACAAATTACAATATAAAGAATACATATTATAACAAATGGTTGGTCTTCATTGGCAAACACAACTCTTTCTTCATCACTTGATATTCGAGTTGTCACTTGACCTCTATTTAAAACATAAACACCTAAGACCATCTTTGATTAAATTGCATGATCAACAATATTGACATACTTTATTGTGCGAAATTTCATAGCTCGCTATAACTATCAGAAAAAATTAATCAAGTAATGAACCATCCTATGCAAAAGCTCCCATTTGTCAGATGAAATAGCTCATTGTGGCTTACAACTATCTAGGATAGTTGTCTAGGTACTAAATGTGTTCATAATTTGATCATACAACTTGACCTTTTGATGGGATCTTGGGGGGGAGACCCCCAAGATCTAAAAGTTGAAATGGATCTAACAAGATCTGCAAAATTAGAATGCTAGAAAAAAAAAAAGAGAGAACACCATGCCAATAAAACCACAGAGAAACTTGTTTTATTAAAACAGAGAATAAATGTAGAAGCTACATTGTGGCAGACAATCTGTCCTTTTACAAAGTGAGGCTTGTTATTTATAGCCTTTTTTGAGATACAATACCATAAGTGGATACATACCATGGACATATACCATGGGTGAATACCTTTCAAACACCATGGGTAAATACCATGGGTGGATACATACTGTGGGTCACTTATAATACAATGGGTGGTCAATATCCTTGGACTGGATGAATACCCAACAATTGATGTGTTACAATACCATGGGTAAATTCCATGGGTAGATGGATAATATGGGTAGATGAATAACATGAGTTGATGCCATTTTCCATTCGGATCATTCCTCCCTTCTTAAGAAGCAATGGTCTCCATTGCGTGAATTTCCATCCTGAGAATCCTTTGTTGAATATGAAGAACCACTGAAGAGAAGGGTTTTGTGTAGTTAACCCATAACCATGATGAACGAAGATCCGAGGATAGAGATACCCTGTAATGCTTGTGACCAACTGTGATATTGACAGTGTGTGGCCTAGCAAATGGACTTCGATGAAGTGTGGTTTTGTGGATGAACCAAAATCATGACAAACGAAGATCCGAGGATAGAGATACCCTGTAATGCTTGTGACCAACTGTGTGACTAACAGTGTGCGGCCTAGCAAATGGACTTCGATGAAAATGATTTTGTGTAGTTGACCCATAACTGTGATGCTGATTGTTGATGAAGTAGCAGGTGCCTACATAGCTTGGGGTGGGAGGTCACGTCTCCAAATAACCCAAGCCGAACTCTGCTATGATCAAACTGATGAATGTGAAGCAGGTGCCTACTAAAGCGGGGTGGGAGGGCACGTCTCCAAAGGGAACCCGCTCCGAATGCTGCTCCAGATTTAAAATGAGCATAACTCAGTCAATTTAACTCAGAATATTTATTATAACCTGTTTTTGGAAATGGAATGATCATTCTGCATCATTTCATGTGTTTGAAACTACTATCTGGAGACTCTAGACTCTCATATTTGCGTTGGAACTGGCACGCCGTCACAAAATTTCTGAAAAAATAGTTGATTTTAAATCAACGATAACTCCCACATCCGGACTCCGATTCAACTGATTTTTTTTTTGAACTTGGGTGATTTTTCAAGAGGAGCTCAGATATATATCCATTTATTTGAAATTTTGTACTAAAAATGGCGAAAAATGACAGGAGAGCCGCCGTCCATGAATTGTCGTCAGAAAAATTGCTTCAACATTGCTGATTTTGAATTAGCAATATCTCCCTCATCCGAACTCCAATTTGGCCGATTTTTTTTTGAATTTGAGTATTTTTTCGCAAGGAATCCAGATCTGGTCTTTTTTTTTGCAAATTTTTTACCAAAAGTTTCAGATCTGATCTGAAAACTCGCCGCCCAAAAACATTCATGGATTTTGCTGAAGATTGCTGCAAAACATTGAAGCTGAAATATGTTTCAAACCCTCATTCCCATGGAGGCGTAACCTGAATTTGATACCACTGATCCGGATCTTGGGGGGGAGACCCCCAAGATCTAAAAAGTTGAAATGGATCTGACAAGATCTGCAAAATTAGAATGCCAGAAAAGAAGAGAGAACAAAAAGAAAATAAAATCACAAAGAAACTTGTTTTATTAAAACAGAGAATAATTGTAGAAGCTACATTGTGGTGGACCATCTGTCCTTTTACAAAGTGAGGCTTGTTATTTATAGCCTTTTTTGATATACAATACCATAGATGGATACCATGGGCCAATACCATGGGTAGATACCACTTACAATACCATGGGTAAATCCCATGTGTGGATGAATACCATGGGTGGATACATACCATGGGTCACTTATAATACCATGGGTGAATAAATATCATGGGTGGATGAATACCATGAGTCGATACCATTTACAATACCATGGGTAAATTCCATGGGTAGATGGATAATATGGGTAGATGAATAACATGAGTTGATGCCATTTTCCATTCGGATCACCTTTCTTTACATATAGTGACATATAAGGATAACATATAGTTGACGTTCATGGATTTACAAGGCCCATAAAATTTTTAAGAAAAGGTAAACATAATCAAATTAACTATATATTCTCGTGGAACAACGAGAAACACTAATTTGAATTATATTACTTTGTTCTATTCTTGGTTCTTCATCATGTAAAATTTTACAAATTCAGATATAACACTAATGTACACTTTAAAATACATCACTCCATAAATTTCACACATGTATATGATAATGATCTCCTGTGGTGCATAATCAAGATCTTTCATACATGCAAATAGTTGAATGTCCAACATGGAATGATTGAGATTAAGCAAAGCCTCTATTGAATTAAATGTCCTCATTTCCAACATGAAGATATTGTAGCTTCAGTGTTAGTTGCAGGGATCTTTGAGTTCCTCCTCCATTTCAAATGTATGCCTCTTTAGACTACTCTATATTATATTTAGCTCGATAGGCATTTTCTTTTGAATCAATTGAGGTATGTTTCGTCTACCTTTTTTGTTTAACTGTGACATTTATGCACCATATGACCATTACATATGTGCAATTACAATTCTGGAAATTTTTCCATCCCTCTTCCAGTTACGCCTTGTGTTATGCTTACTGCACTTTTCTGGGGTTGATCCCTGCATCTAGAAGTTCGTTACATGTTATTCAGCCGAACGATTCATGTTGATTCAGCTGTAGTAGATTAAAAGGATCGATCACATATGAACCTAACCCTGCCTTAACGAATGCAAAGAAAAAAGCTACGAGGAGGATCAATCACATGAGAATATTATATTCTAGTGAATATGCCACCATCCAACCATGAAAATTGGTCTATTCGCTTTCTCACTAAAAGTAAAATGCGGTCAATCTTTTGTATCATTCTCATATTTTTTATTTCTCTTTTATACTATGTTTCCACAATGTTATCTTTATGTTGATCAATGGCAAGTGTTCTTATTAGGTGTTCAATACTTGAAATGTCTTCGTTGCTTTTCCCTTGCACTGAGCAAGGGTTTTTGAATATCATGTCCTTAATATGCTTTTGCAGCAAGCCCTCCCATACTCTGCAACATATTGTAAGATTTGCAATCAATCAATCTAGATTAGGGTTTTCATTTATTTTGTAAATTTGGAGTTGAAAAAAATGATAAGTATCTCATCTTGTTTACACCATTTATAGATTCACTTGTATTCTTATGTAGTTTTGAGAAAAACATTGAAACAAAAAGAGTAGGCACCCAAAATGAAGGAAAGAAAACTGAAAAAAAAAATACAAAGCAGAAGTTTCCTATTGTTTTCCCCATTCTATTAAACCCAGGGCTCGAAGCTTAGCTCCTCAGTGTGAAGTAACAGGATTAGGGTTTGAAGTGAGGATTTTGACCCCATTTTAGAGGTTTTTTTGGGAATTGATTTAGTTTTAATGGCGTGAGAAGTTGAATAATTGTTGTTGATATTTTTTGGTGTTAAGGATTTCGGTGGGAACTTTCGGCTCCGCTGAAGTGCTTCTTCTTCTTACCAGGAGCCCAAAGGATAGATAGGCACACAATCATACATACAAAAACTCCTTAATAACTAAGGTGGGCTAGTGGGGAAGGGGGCGTGCAAGTGGGGTGAATCATCCCATATGCCCAACTGCTAAAAGGGTATGCATGGTAACTCCCTCCCCCTTCCAATCTATGTGCCTCTCTTTCTCTCTTCGTTTTTGTACATGTTTATTATGTTATTTATTATACCGGTTTCAGGGATTACTATTTGATGGAGTGTGGGATTTCAAGGGTTTCACCATTTGATATGTTTTGTTATTGAATAAAAAAGGCTCTTCGGGCAATTTTGTGATTGAAATCTGTATGTTTTTTATTTTTATTTTAGAGGGATTTCATAGTGTGTTTAGTAGATAAGGGTTATGTTGTTTGGTTTTGAGGCTTTGTTTTGGAATTTGTTGCTTAGTGCACGGACATGGAGAAAATCGAGAAGCTGGATTTTGATGGTGGGCACATTAACTAATATGACCAATCTTGAAACAATTTATTTGATTGATTTTATTTTCCCGAACATCATGTAAATTAATAAAAACACTTGTTTACCATTATTTTGCTAACATTTTTAATGATCCCACACTTCCGTAGAATTCAGAAACAAATGTTTTGCAGGGTTCTCTATTGAAAACTTGGAACAGGTTGGCTTTACAATATTCATCTAATGTATAAAGTTGTTAATATTGAACATCTATGGCTCAAAATGTGTAACGGGTTTACATTGTCAATGTGCATCATTTTTTTTTTAAGTTTCAGCCTAAAACTTTCGTTGTCCCCCACATTTTATATCATGGTATTACACTAGATGAATCTCTTTGATTCAATATTTCTCTTCTTAATATTTCTCAATTATCCATGAATGCAATGCCATTGTATTTCTGACAGAAAAACATTGGAACCCGCAAAATTAAAGCATTATAGGATCCCAGAACTCTAAAATAACTTTACACTCGAAGCTTTCCGCCACTATCCTCCAGTAAGCTTGTGAGTCTCTTTGTTCACAAGAACGCTAGAGAAGAGCAGGTTGAGCATCTCTTTGAAATAATAAAGAATATTCAATGGCAAGATATAATTTTCTCTGTTTGTGTAGTTGCCCACACTATTACTTTTATTTTATTTTTAACAATAATTTTTAGTAGTAAAGTGCTAATCACGATTTACATATTTTTGACCTTTTGACCACATAGGGTAGTTAAGTAGTTGGCTTTATGAGTTCAATTTATTTAATTGTATTTTATTATTTGAAAACAATGAATAAATCTTTATTATCATCATGAGAAGCATGAAATAATATGGGATGGAGGAGAGTTGCATATGTTAATCAAATTTAAATAAAAAAATAACTTTATCATCCAAATTTTATTCATATGGATTTATATTTAAACAGTGACTAAATTTTATTTAGATTATGGCTATACAACTTAAATAATAATCATAAATTAGGTTAATTAGCTAATAATAATAATAAATTGGTAAAAGTTTTCTAAATTTTAAAAAAATAATAATATTTAAATGATTTTTTAAAATGTATTTTATATTTATTATAATATAAAACTTAAATTTTATGATGAAAGTTAGAAGTGAAAAAAAGAGAGAATGAACATGATATAATATTTTATATAAAATAAAATAATTTATAATACCACCAAACAAAACAATAGCTTTATTTTAAATTAAAATGCATAAACACTAAAATAACCATAAATATAATGTTTATAGTTTTCAATTGGGTTATGGAAAATAGTTAGTTTTAATTAAAGTTGGGATCTAATGCATGACTTTTCATATTCAAAGATTAATCTTACTACTTTGAAAAATGCAAAATATATGGCATACATATCTACAAATGTCTTTCTTATACAACTTTTCCAAATCAACAAACCTATGCCTTTCTTTGCACCTTTTGGAACAATTGCTATAATAATTAGCTAGAAATGAGAAACTTACAACAACTAAATGTCTCACTATGTGATTAATGCCTATTACATGGGATTATTGTACTTTAACCTACAGGGCACTTTTAATAGCCGAAGGGTGAAGGAAAATAGGCATTCGTAGAAAAGTAGTCGTGAGAGAGAGAAATTGAGAAATTGTGGGGTATGAATTCTTCAAATAAAAATGAAATGTCGCAAAATTCAGTGTACAGTCCTTTACAAGGAGGACCGAAGGATGCCCATACTGACATTGAAAGATTCTGGCGGAACAATTCAGGAGAAGAATTTGTGTCAAACAAGACATCAAATTGGCAAGAACAACCTAGAGATTTCATTCCGGTAATGTCTCTTGAGGAGGCTGAATTTTATCGGTTAATTAATTGAAACATTTTGAAATAATGGAGCGCGGCCGAGGCTTGGTATACTGGGTTGGTGAAACACTATTATCCCACACATAAACTATATCATCTTGCTTATGATAACGGCCAAAATGATGCCAAAATGATTGGGTTTCACAAGACCAGGATAAATTCAAGATTAAAATTATGGTCGGCCGTGAAATTTAAACGATACCCAATACCGGTATTGGGCAGAGTAAGTCTGATGGGTTTAGACAATAGAAGTATAGATCCTAACTTGCAAGGTGGCAGTAAATGTTTGCAACAGGTTGGTACTGATTGTTTACAAAAGAATAGTATTGTATTGATAGTTAACCTGTTACAAACATTTAATGTCACCTTTCTATTTCACCACAAACGAGCATTTTAATCTTCAAATCATCTCCCCCGTAATAATTTATCTAATATGTGTCTGCCAAAGTATTATAGTGTTTCAGATATCTGAAACACTATTACTAGACGTATAATTTTAAGTTTGCTAAAGATAAATTAATTTAATGGCTAAGTCAAGTTTACCTTAACTACATTAACATTTTTCCAAAAATTTAACCATTCCAATAGACACTTCTTGAACAAGTTAAACTATCGATTTGATATTTTAGCTAGACGTCACCTCATAAGAGACGCTTCACTTTCTTAACCAATATATTCTAGTTACCCTAAAAGGGAGGCTTCACCTTCTTAATCAATATATTCTAGTTAGTGGGGGCTATAAATGTGTAGTAGGGGAATTTATAAGCATTGGGAGCTATAAAAAGTAGTATTCCCTAAAAATAAGGAATATCTATTAAAAACTAGTTTATATCCATCTTTAACACTAGATTTACCAGCACTCAAAGGGATCACATATATTTTCACTCTAAAAGATGTTTTCATATCAAGAGAATTGATCCCTCCTAGAGCTTGGTAGATCCAGATTTGAGATAGATCTAAGGTAGTTTAATTTTCCCCTTTAAATATGTTACATTCCACATGAATATCATGTGTCAATACCATTATTCAATATAATGGGTTTGTATTATTTTTACTTTTATTTTATTTTAATAGGGTTATTTTGTTTCCTAATTTTTATTTTTTATATTAACTCATCAAAATTTTTACATTGCACTCTATTAATCTTTTTATTTTTAAAATTTTATTTTATTTTTATGTAATTTGACTTAGTCAAAATTTTAAACATTACATTTTCATTATAACATCTCTACTATACTTGGTTGGAGAGTCTCTCTCAGTGCAACAATAAGGATTATTTTATTAGAAACATGTAGCATGAGGGACTTCAACAAAATGATTTTGGAAAGTTTTTCTCAATTACGAGTAAGTATTATTTAATATCCCATGAATGTAGGAGCCAAGTGGGGAAAAATTTCTTGTTAGAAATTTACTTATGGAAAATTGAATAGAAGAAAAAAGACTAGAAAAGGGAGGAAGAGAATTCTAAAGAAAAGAAGAGGAAAATGAGTTCCATGAGTTCAAACAAAATATGAAAATGAGAAGAGTTACTTAAGAAAAGAGTTAGAGAACCAAAAATATATATATAATAAGTTTTGTGACATCAGCTAGACCCTTGTATGCCTTATCTAAAAAACAAAATAACAAGAGATCCATTTGTGTAGTGAGATGCAAGTTATGTGGGTGCTCGTAGATATATGTCCTAAAATTTATTCTAGTTGAATTTCCTATAGACTTACTACAATCATTAATTCTTGTTGGCCACCTATAAAATTTGTTCTATCAAAGGTGGCCAAAACATTTTTTGGAGCCTTCAAGAAACAATTTTTATTACCAAAATGTTATTTCTTGAAGCCTCTTGCAGACCTCATGCCTTCGTCTAAAAATCTTCACTGCTGTTTCCCTTCAGAACTCAGAAATTCTATTGATTTCATGAGAAAGAATTGCTGTAAAATCCCTTTCTTCCCTTCCTCCACTCAGAAACTAACCTTCATTTTCACTCTCTTTTTTCCCATCATTTTCCTCTGATTTCCATTTTTCCTCACTTCCCCTTCATAAAATCCACCTTGCATATTTTAAACTCCTTTTTAGACTATATCAAAACCCCCAAAACCCTTTGAAAACCATTGAAACTCTATGAAAAAACCCATTTTTTATTAAGGGTTTAAGCCCTTTGGGCCAAGCCTTAACCACTTCACCACCATGCGCCTTGGTGATGGAACCAAGAGCTAAACCTTTCGGCGCTTATCGTATCGGAGAAAATCCAAAGCACGCAAGTCTGTTTCATTGTGTTAACAAAAGCCCCGATGCGATTAGCTCTCTGTTCATAACCCCCTATCATGTTGTTATCTCATATAACCCTTTGGGCCTGCAATCGAGCGCTAAACCATTTTGAAAATCCATCTTCGATCCGTTATTTCTTTTATATATCAAAAAAACCATTTACCCAAAGTTTTGGTCTAAATGCGCTGAGTTATGTTTTTTAAATGAATATGGGTTGACGGAAAGACCGCATCAAACTTCCAATGCGATTAAGTCCCATATATATAAACCCCACCCCCTCCGCTTTCATCCCATATAACTTTCACCTGGAACCAGGCGCTATGCCCATCAGGCGCTTATCGCATCGGAAGTAATCCACAATGGGTTGATTGAAGGACCGCATCAAAAGCTCCGGTGTGATTAAGTCTCGTATGTATAAACCCCGCCCTCCACTTTCCATTCCATATAACCTACGCCTGGGACTAGAGGTTAAATTCCCAAGGCGCTTAATCTCATCACAAGTTTCGAATGGGTTGATTGAAAGATCGGGCCCGATAGTTTCGATGCGATTGGCCCTTTATTGTATACGCCCCGGGCCTATTATCATTCCATACATCCAGCGGCCCTGCAATCAAGCACTAGCCACTTCATATATATATATATATATTACGCCCTGATCCACCAAAACTTTGTATTATTTGAAAATTTGGGTTTTTCATATGTTTCAAAGATTTTCCGCCGGGGCATAGTTAAAGCAATATCTGCCGTCGATCTGAAGCCGATCGAACGGCTCGCGCAGCATCGCAATTTTCATTTGGTGTGTTTTTTTGTTCCCCCGATTAGCTATCCCTCTGATTCATTCCCCACCGTTGATCTGATCCTCAGATCAATGGCTAACGCGCAATTGCATCGCCCTCCCCGATCGCGCAATCACATTGGCGATTTCCATTGCACCCTTATTCTCTCCCCGCCGATTGTGATCCTCCGATTGAATCTGGACCGCCCACGTGTCCAGATTGGATGGCCCAGATCTTTCTCGCATGATTTCATCGCCTTTCGCCTTTCCACTTTATGTTTTTTGACTAATCCCCACTGTCGATCTTCGCGCGATCGACGGATCAGATTTATTATCTTCCTCCATTCTCGTTTAATCATTTCTAATGAATCCCAACCATTGGATGATGCCATCCAACGGCCCTGCTCTCTTCCCATGCCTCTGAAGAAGTTTAACCCAAAACGCAGGATTTATTAATTGGTTTCATGTTTTGCAGGTTATCAATGGTTTTCCATTTTATTAAAAGGAAAGTCGAAGGCTGAGGATGATGATTCCCGTGCCTTGATGCATCAAAGAGAACATTCGATCGGCTCAAAAACTGCGTCTCGTCGATTTTTTATGAGGAATTGATGCCATATGAGCCCTGTGCGGCCTGCACATCAACAAGACACAGCAATGCATAAAAGAAAAAAAGAGTATCAGTGTTTGAAGATTTCATAACACAATTTGAAGGATTAAGGCACACATTCAGCAAATCAAAGCCTAAATCCATGGATAAAGACGTCATAAAGACCGGAAGACACAGGATAAGCCCGATCAGACCTAAAACACAGTTCTCAAGTAAATTAAAGGTGTTTTATGAAGAGACGAAAACAACTGTCGATCCGAGAAAGCTTCCACCGCCCCAAGAAGAGGCTAATCGAACCCTCTCCAGCTCCTAAAGGCACCTGCAGCCTCACAGAAATCAAAGAAGGCTTAGTCATTATCTGAAACAAGAGGTGTTTACGCAAGGACAGATGAACAATTAATACACATCAAAGATCTTATCTCTAATTGTCGGCAAAACTATTTTAAAGATTAAGAATAGCCCAGAAACAAATCTTTTCGATCATTAGACCTCAAGGAGCAGCAACAGAGTTACTTCAACATGACACAGAGCCTCAAAAGTCAAAAAAGTCTCCCACCGAGCTTAATCCTAAGTGTAAATCAATTAATGCAGATAAACACCTGTAAATTTCTTCATCGAGGCTCTCAAAGGCCGCGAAGTCATCATTTGTATTAATTGACCCAGGAGATATTTTACTAGATCGCGCCTCCTCCTTCTTCTATAAATAATTCTGTAGAAGATGAGAAAAGGTAGGTCTCTAGACATCTAATTGCATGTAATAGTTTTCTGAAGCTACTGATGCCCTGTGTGGAACTTGAAGATACATAAGTTGATATGAGAAGTTTGAAGTTGTAGAGACCCACCGGGCTTGTTGACTGTAACTAGTTTGAACATCAAATACAAGCTGCTGATTTATGGGATCCTAATTTATGTCAATGGTGATGTGTTCCTCACTGTCAATTGTTTTTTTCTTTAATTTTTTCACTCTGTCCACTTTCTCTGATAAAGAGCAGCAAACATAGAGCTAGGATTTACTCTCAACAGTACCCTACTCTTACTGAAAGCTTTATTTTCTATGTTTTCTTCATTTGAACGTTCCCTTTGAAGAGTATATTAAATCAGGCTGGTTTAAAAGCACTTTCCTGATCTAGATTGCTCTTTAAAATGAGTATTTTCTTTGTTTTCCTTTAGAGTATATTAAAGCAGGTTGGTTTAAAAGCACTTGCCTGATCTAGATTGCTCTTTGTGATTATCATATGTGTTTTCCTCTAGAATATGCTGAAAGCAGGATAGTTTAGAACCACTTACCTAATCTTAAGCTGTTTGAACTGTTTTTAAATGTTTTCTAACTGAAAATACTTCAATGCAGGCTAGTTTAAAAGCACTTACCTGATCTCAGAATACTTTTATGTTTTTCCTTAAGTACATGCCGAAGAAAGATAGTTTGAAAGTACTTACTTGATCTTAGGTTGTTCACTGTTCTTCATTTTTTTTGCTTTCTATTTCCTATATGTTTCATTCCATAAAATCAACTTAAGAGATCTTGTTGACATAAGTGACTTGCCCCATTGATCCTTCTTGAAACTTGTTGTTCAATTAAAATCCTCCTATGACTCCATAGCCCAATGGGTTAAAACTATCTTTTCCTTTTCTATCAGCCGAATCATTCCTTCACTTGCAGACATCTTCACCCTTTATTTTGAACTACCCTCACCTTCATCATGTCTTTGTCCAACCAAAAACAAACAAACAAAACCCATGCTCTTCATAACTAGCCTAAAATCACATTTCAGGCTTTAAATATCACATCTTTAAACTCATTCATAGAGAGATCCCTCTCTGGATTCAGGAGGGCTAGATCCTTGAATCCCAAAGTGGATTGATGTTGTATTATCTTCTGGTTTTTTTCAATGGCGAAAACATAGGAACCCCAACATAATGGCGACTCCACTGGGGAATTTTTTGAGTTCATGGTCGCTTAGCTAGCTTTTTATAAACTCCTTAGTTTCCCATACAACCACTAGAACTTAAAAAATCCAAAAATACTTCACATTGATATTCAATAAACATGGTAGTGGACCATAACACCTCTTACCTCCAAAAGAGCTAAAAACTTCCACTTGGCGACTCCACAACCCTGCAGACCTTAAGACTCCACTGGGAGGACCCGTAATCATTATAAAACCATTCAAACTCAGTAAGAGGGCTATAGGATTAAAGTTCTCTTAGCAAAGTATTTGTTAAACCGCTCAAATATTGTCATATCTGGTTAACACTTTTCTTGTTTTGTTAGGTCTAAAAAACACAACACAGTGGCTTCTAGAAAGACTCACACTAGAGCCTATCCTGACCCTGATCCACCTGAGACAGTTGATAAGCTAGAAAGTATCCTTAGGAAGTCTCCTAGGATTAAATTATCAACTATTTTAGGATCACCCTTAAGAGCTAATTCAGTTCCTGAAAATCTTTCAGCTCTACCACAATCACAAGTTGACTTAGTGAATCCCTTTAGAACTAGGTCTCTTGATGATTTAGATCAGTTAGATTCTGAGTATTCACTTTCATCTCCTGAAACAAGTGAACATCCTAGTAGCAGAGAAGCAACACCTCCTGATTTACATTTCCTTCACAAATTAGGTGTCTCTCATCCAAGATCAACTCAGCAATCTACTCCTGGTCCATCCACTTCTGCTCACCCTACATCCACTGTTCAAAACACTCCATTCCAGCCCACTTTCCTTCCTGTAAATCCACCTCTTGTAAATCCACCTCCACCACATATCATGGCAGCATGGTATGCTCCCTTAGTCCTTCCTGTACCATTAGTCAATCTTCCACAGGACTATCAGTCCAAAATTCCATTATATGATGCTAGCAATGCTACAACTGCATCACAACATATGGATAAAATGAATGACTACTTTGACCCAAATGAAATTGATGATGATTCTGTCAAGCTTAGATTATTTGCTCAAAGCTTAGGAGGGGAAGTCAGAAAATGGTTTAAAGGCTTAACCCCTCATAGTATCAATGATCTCCAAGCCTTCCATCAGACATTCTTAAACAAATGGGAAGTAAATAAAAACCCTCTCCAAGTCCTTTTGGATTACAAGAACCTCCATAGAGACATGGGGGAAAGTGTACAAGCTTATTGTACCAGATTTAATAGTGTATATAATGCAATTTCCCCAGATCTAAAACCTCCACAAGGTTCAGCTTTAAACAAATTTCTTGAAGGTTTTGACCCTGAGATGGCCTATCAGCTGAGAGAGAGAGATCCTGCAACTCTTGAAGAAATTAAAAAAGGTGCTCTTGCTGTAGAAGTAAACTTGATGGAGAAGAGAGCGAGAATGAAAAATGAAAAAAGAGTGTCCTTTAGAGAGGAATCTAAACCCTCTACTTCCAACTCAAAAATGGAGAGAATGATGGAGGAAATGATGAAGAAAATGAGCATCCTTGAGAGAGCACAAGCCGGTCAAAACCAAACTTCTCCTCAAAACAAAAACCAGGATCAAAATCAAAATTTTAGAAGGAACCAACCTCCAAACAGACCTAGGGAAGATGATCAATAGGTCACTCCTCCCTTTCTTCAAAACTATATAAGTGAGGTTGAGGAAACAGATGAGATAACAGAGGAAGATGATATCAACATGCTGGGGGTAGATAATGATGACCTTGAGATTCATTATGATAGAAAACAAGGTCTTCATACCCCTTATGTTGACAACAGAGATGATGATGAAAGTTATTTTCAAGACATGGAAAATGTCATCATAGAGTCTCAAAAAGAATATGACCTTAGAAGCAAAACCAGTCAACAAACTCCCAACACCAAAACCTCTGACAAATCTTCACAAAACAGCACTACAACCAAGCCTAAAATTGTCAAACAAAAGGATAAAATAGTGGCTGTGAATTCTGATAAAGGTAGAGAGAAAGGCACTCAAAACAATGAAAAACAGAGTGCGAACATTAGTACTACCACTCAGCTAGTACTCCTGTTAAGACCATTTTTTCAAATATGAATAGAACAAATCAGCAAGCTGATGTTGCTAATAGACTGGCAGCTAGTAAGGCTGAGACAAGTTCTTCAAAGAACCAAATTCCTTTCAGCCTAGAACAGGAAATTTCAAAGATCAGAATCTTTGTTCCCCTTACTGAGTTAGCTGCCCAGCATGTATATAGGACCCAAATTTTGAAGGCTTTTAATATTGAGGATAATAATGATACAGTCAATCTTAATGATGACCAGCCAGAGCTCATTTTCGGTCCTAAGATTGAAGGTATATATCAAGAGGGACCTATTCCTCCCTTTTATGTGAGTTTAAATGTTCATGAAAAAATCCTTCATAATGCTATGCATGACTCTGGAGCCTCGTAAAACCTTATGCCAAGGGTAATAATGGAAAGGCTAGGATTAGAAATAACCATACCTTACAAGGATTTATATTCTTTTGATTCTAGCAGAGTGAAGTGCCTTGGCCTAATCAAAGACCTTTGTGTGAGTTTGACTCAAATCCCAACCAAGTGCATGGTTATGGATGTTGTGGTGGCTGATGTGCCTCCTAAGTATGGCATGTTGTTGTCAAGATCATGGGGTGCCAAGTTGCAAGGTACAATACATATGGATGGGACATATGCCACTATACCTGTCTTTAGCCAGCTTAGACGACTATACAGAGAGGCACACATGAGATTCATGGTCAGTAGCTTGGAAAAGCCTGGAAATTCCCCCATTTACTCTATCCATACAGACCTGGATTCATTTATCCTTTACAATAATGAATCCACAAAGGAGTCAGAGCCAGAAGACAGTGACTCAGATAACCAGTTAGAGGCCCCTAATCTAGAAATGATGGCAGTTCTAGATATAGAAGAAAACGAGAGAGAAAATGTTGAACAGTGCGCTGAAACAACATACCAGAGTGAACAAAGCCAAGATGGCAAACAAAAGACTACCCCTCATGCTCAACTCCATGAAAATCCTGAGGAACGATACCCAGCACAACATGTTGCGGATCTCAGAATAGAACATAATGATGAACAAGTTAATAGGGATGAAAATGATGTTAACCCTACAAACAATCCCTTATGGTGCATGAACTTCGATGGGTCTTGCACTAAAAGGAGTGTGGGAGCTGGGGTATGGTTGGTCGACACTGAAAAAAAATTACTCTGAAAGCCATGCTTTCAAGCTAGATTTCAAATGCACTAACAACATCGCAGAGTATGAGGCTCTCATCCTAGGATTGTGTCTATTGAAAGAACTAGGAGCCAAGAAGATAACTGTTCAGGGAGACTCAAAATTAGTCATCAAACAACTAAATGGAGAGTATGCCGTTAAAAATCCTAGACTAAGGGTATACCGAAATAATGCCATAGATTTCCTGAACACGTTTACAAAATCTGAGCTCGTGTTTGTCCCAAGGAGTCAAAACATAATTGCAAACGGGCTGGCCTGCGCTGCTAGTTCATGTCAGGAATTACCTAGTGACAAACAGATCATTATTTGAACAAAATATAGACCTGCAGTGCCAGATAATGAGAAGTATTGGCAGGTCTTTGAGGGTGACAAGCAGATAGAGGACTTGCTGCTTGGCAGGAACGAGTTTGAATTATCTGATTCAGATTCTAAATCCGATGAGAATTTCCTGAACGAAGAGTCCCCTGAGGAAGAAGAACCGTCTGGTTTCGTAAAAATCAACATGCTAACTAAAAAACTTGGAACTCATATTGAAGAGTACGAGGACACAGAAAACGAAGACATTGAGGTACTTCCATCAAAATACAAGAACATACCTAAGGGGCTAGCACCTTTAGAAGACATGTTTGATTTTAACGATGCAGCAAAGAAACCCACTGTAGAATACACAGAGTCCGAAGTCGAGGAATGTAACATAGGCACCGAGGATCAGCCTAAAATTATTAAATTAGCTAGGTCCTTGCCACCAGACATGAAAAAGAAATATATTAACTTATTTAAAGATTTTGTCGATGTGTTTGCCTGGAGCTATGAAGACTTAAAATCCTACAATACAGAAATCATCTAGCACAAGATCCCGTTGAAAGAAAACCAAAAACCCTTTAGGAAAAAACTGTGTCAAATTAATCCAATACAAATACCTCTATTAGAAAAGGAAATCAAGAAAATGTATGAGGCAAGAATCATAGTGCTTGTGAGGTTTTTAGATTTGGTTTCTAACCTTGTAGCTATGAGGAAAAAGACAGGAGAAATCAGATTGTGCATTGATTTCAGAAACCTTAACAGAGCCTCCCTAAAGGACAATTACCCTTTACCCAAAATGGAACACAGCCTACAAAGGGTAGTTGATTCAAAGAGGATTTCTCTGTTAGATGGTTTTTCAGGGTACAACCAAGCTTTATTATTCCCAAAAGACCAACTCAAGACAGCTTTCACCACTCCTTGGGGCACTTTCATGTATGTGAAAATGCCTTTTGGATTAATGAATGCAAGGGCCACTTTCCAAAGGGCTATGGACATTGCATTTTCAGAGGAGATAGGGCACTTCATTGTAATTTACCTTGATGAAATAACAGTTTATTCCAAATCTGATGAAGAACACCTTAAACATCTAAGAAAGGCCCTTGAAAAGTGCAGAAGGTTTGGATTATCTTTAAATCCCAAAAAGACAGTGTTTGGCCTACAAGACGGTAAACTCCTAGGCCATATCATATCAGTGTAGAAAATTTGAATAAATGATATATTATTCACCGAGATTCTCCTGATCACACACTATTTTATCTTCATGCACAATACAGAATCTCTTCTACCATTGATCATTAATTGCGGAAATAAAAAAACAATCGCATGCGCACATTAAAACCATAAACAATCACACATATGAACACAGTATTTCATGGGAAAGCTTAAAGATGAAAACCCCAACTATCTGTACATTATATGTCATAGATATCATGTAACAATCATTGTACAAAGCTCCTCACAAGCTCTCAGCACAACCTCCAATTGCTACACACTAATCAAGCTAGATCTAGCAAAACACATGCTCCAATCTCTGCCATCTGACAGCCAGCCTCTATTGCATAATCAATGTTGTAGGATGGCTCATTAAATAACATAAACCACTTGGCTTGTACTATGCAATCCTCATGGGCTTCTCCAATCACTGGTTGTTGCAAATATGCAACAGTATAGTCACAACTGATAGTTAACCTGCTCTTTCACCTATTTCTGCACTGGTCTCCACTGAAACTGTCCATGCACTGAAGTTAAATGATGTATTCTTTAGTTGATTAATGAGTTTATAATTAGTGAATTAATTAATAATTAATTCACACCACTCTTCACTAGTGTATTAATCAGTTAGACTAAATACAACTATTTCAACTATGTTTAGATTAGTTAAACTGAACACAACTCCATTAACTCCTCAATCAACTCCACCAAACTCTCTCACATGAGTTCTAACTAAAGTCTCCATGCAATAGCTCCACTTAACCCTCAGGAATAGCGTAATTCCTTCTGTCAGCTCCTGTGCCACATCTGTGCACTTAACTGAAGTGCTCCAAGAGAATAAGATAATGTTTATAGTCCAAATATTATTAAGAGCTAATAATATTAGACATATCTATTTTTAGACTGGCAATCTAAAAATAGATTCCGCCCAATATGTCTAAAAATAGAAGTCCATCTATTTTTCCAACTTGACCAACCATCCACAAATAGCATCCTGCAACTCATAGAATATGATCGACATATCTAAAAATAGACATAGTCTAAAAATAGACTTTGCGCCAAAAATAGCCTGCGGGCCCACTTAGTGAAGGCGACTTCTTTCCACTAAGCTCATCATATTGTTGCAATCTCAACACTCCCTCTCAACAAGATATGGATTATCTGCAACCCCTATCCTGCCCCTGTGGTATTCGAATTTTCTCCTGGTGAGCGCCTTCGTCAAGATATCAACATCCTGATCCTCCGTAGGAATGTATGAAAGTAACATGATTCTTCGCTGCACACAATCTCTGATATGATGATACCGGATGTCAATGTGTTTAGATCTATCATGAAATACTGGATTAACCGAGAGTTTGATGCAACTCTGATTATCACAATAAATCACAGTAGGCTCTAAGTGTGAATCGAACAACCCGACCAGGATCTTCCTCATCCATATAGCCTCGCATGCAGCCAAACTCGCTGCCATATACTCGGCCTCTGCTGAACTGAGTGCCATGGATCTCTGCTTCCTGCTGTACCAAGAAACTGTTGTCGACCCGATACTAAAAATCCCTCCAGATGTGCTCTTTCTGTCCGTTGGGCTCCTTGCCCAATCTGCATCCGTGAAGCCACACAGCTTCACCTCATCCGACTGTCTGTACCATAATCCATATCCCGATGTGCCTCTGAGATATCTCAATACATGCTTCCCCGCCTTCCAAAAGAGCTTGGTAGGCTTAACCATAGCTTGTGAAAGCTGGTTAACTGCATAACATATATCGGGTCGTGTATTGACCAGATACATAAGCGACCCCACCAACTGTCGATAAACAGTGGCATCCACTACCTCCGCTGAAGTAGCATCCTCCTTCCTCCAACCTCCAGGAAGAGGAGTATCAACAGGCTTGCATCCATGCATGTTGAACTTCTCCAGTATCTCCCAGGCATACTTACCCTGAGAAACAAACAGTCCATCACTGCGCTGCCAAATTTCCAATCCCAGGAAATAATGAAGGAGGCCCAATTCCTTCATCTCAAACTCTTTTGCAAGATCCTCCTTGCATGAGAGTATCAACAGCTCATCACCTATCAAAATCAAATCATCTACATAAAGTACAATGATCAGCAACTTACCCTCCACCACAATCTGGTATAGGTTCGGATCCGCCTCACTCTTGGAGAATCCAAGTCCGGTGAAATAACTGTCTATCCGTGTGTACCAAGCACGAGGTGCTTGTTTCAACCCATACAACGCTCTCTTGAGCTTGCACACATGCGACTCGCTGCTGAAGATCTCGAAACCTTCGGGTTGCTCTATGTACACCTCCTCCTCAATGACTCCATTGAGGAACGCAGTCTTCACATCCATCTGATGAATGTGCCACCCCATCTGCGCTGAGAGAGCAAGAATCGTACGTATGGAAGAATACCTTGCGACAGGTGCAAAGGTTTCCTCATAATCGATCCCCTCAATCTGTGAGAAGCCTCGGGCAACAAATATTGCCTTGTACTTCTCCACACTCCCGTCACCTGCTTGCTTCACTTTGTAGATCCATCTTGAACCTACCACTGATTTCCCTTCTGGCCTTGGGACAATCTCCCATGCACTGTTTCTGACAATCGAATCATACTCTTCCACCATGGCATCTACCCATGCGGAATCCTCCATAGCTTCGTCAAAAGAGGATGGCTCTGTCACGATACATTGACTCATGAGAGCCATGTATCTAGTGTACCGATCAGGTGACTGTCTCTGTCTGCACTGTGATGTAGATGCTCCTACAGCCTTCTCTGCATCTTGAGCTAGTCGCTCAGCTTCTGTAGTGCGCTTCTGCCCTCTGATGGTTGGCGCTGCATGAGTGGTCTCTTCCACTCCATGAACCTCATCTTGTGGCTGATCCGCATCCTGAGGCTCATCCTTAGGAACTAATAGCTCCTCATCTGCATGCAAGTGTCACTCCCTCTCAAGTGAACACTTCATGGCTTTCTCCTCATGAAATTTGATATCCCGTTGCACAACATTCTTGCGATTGTCTGGAAAATACACATGATATTTGTGGGGTGTATCAGTGTACCCCACAAATATCCCAACCTCTACAGTCAGCTCCAGCTTCAACCTGGCATCCTTAGTCACATGAATGTAAACAGGTGAACCAAAAATCCTCAAATAGGAAATATCAGGCTTCTTACCAGAAAATGCCTCCTCAGGTGTACTCATGCCAAGTATCCTATGAGGACAACGGTTCTGCACATATACTGCAGTATTGCATGCCTCAGCCCACAAGTGTATGGGAAGGCTCTGATCATGCAACATCGCCCATGCAGCACCCACGATCGTTCTGTTCTTCCACTCAGCAACCCCATTCTGCAATGGGTTATGAGGTGCTATGAGCTCTCTTTGAATTTCTTCTGCGCTGCAAAAGTCCTTGAATTCGCCAGAGATGAATTCACCACCATTGTCGCTCCTAAGAGCCTTCACCTGCTTCCCCGATTCTTTCTCAACTAGTGCCTTAAACTCATAGAACTTTGAGTATGTCTCGCTCTTCTTCTGCATGAAGAAGATTCAGCACTTCCGAGAAAAATCATCAACAAATATCACATAATACCAGTGCTTTGCTGTCGAAGCTACTGAGAAAGGTCCACACACGTCTGTGTGAATTCTCTCAAGGATCGTCGTGGCGTGACTATCCTTCTCGTGAAAGGTGGCTTTCACAAATTTTCCCAAGGTACATCCCTTGCATTGATCTGACTGCACAAGAGTACCCATAGGAAGCCCAGTAGAAATCTGTTGTAGTATCTTCAAAGCTCCATGGTGAAGGTGGCCCAATCTCCGGTGCCAAAACTCGCCATAATCCCGGCTCACCACTCCTTCTGCCTTTCCTGCCATTGCTACACAGCCATCTACCTACAATTGATAAAGGTTCTTAACTCGAACCCCTATCCTCCAGATCTCACCAGTTTCCTTACTGTGCAGGAAAGCCTTTCCCTCGCTAAATACAACATCATATCCCTTGTCTTCTAACATCGCCACAGAGATAAGATCCTTCATCAATCCTGGAACATGCATCACTTCCTTCAATACGAAGGGTTTACCAGACTCCCTCTCAAAGTAAATGGTACTTATACCGGTCGCATTATATTTACCATCATCGCCCATCTCGATGTGCACTCCAAGATCTTTCTCATCCAGATCAGTAAAAAAATATCGATCTCCTGTCATGTGAAAAGACGCACCACTGTCAAGAAACCACACTGAACCCATCACACTTGAGAGAAAGCATGCGATCAGCAAAAAATCTAGCTCAAACTGCGAGGCTAAGGCCTTTCTAGCTGTAGATCCAGCAGCCTACTTATTTTTCTTCTTCTGTGGACAACTAGTGGCATAATGTCCGTGTTGGTGACAGTGAAATCACTTCACCTTGGACATGTCCTGCTTCTTTCCTTTCGCACCAGATTGAGAAGCTTTCTTGTTCTTCCCCTTCTTTGCTTTGGCAGCCAAAGCGCAATTATCTTCATCAAATTTCTTTGATGAAGATCCGTCCCTGGTACTTCGCCTTATCTCCTCTTGCACAAGATCCGACCAAAGTCGCTCCCATCCTGGAAATTTCTCCCAACCATCGACAGAGTCCTGATAGGAATGCCAACTCTTAGGAAGCCCAAGGAGAGCCAAGCTCACCGAGTCCTCATCATCAACAGTAACCCCCACACTTCCTAGCTCATCCCTGCATTGGATGAACTTCGTGAGGTACTTGGGCATACTGTTTCCTTTCTCCATTTTTATGTTCCTGAGTTTATCCTTGAGCGCCAACTTCCTCTGGTCGCTCTTGCTTTGAAATAAATATATCAAAGCTTTCCACATCAAGAATGGAGAAGCCTTACCATGAAGGCTGTACATTATGTGATCCTTTACACCTTCCAATAGAATTCTTCGACACTTTGCTGTCTTCTTTTTCCATGCGTCAAGTGCGGCAGCATCGCCAGAAGCAGGTTTTGGAGTTTCTACATCTATGAACTCCTTCAACCCATTGTCATCCAGAACTGCCTATATTTTGTCCTTCCATGCAATATAATTCGAGCTGCCCTCGAGGGCATACTCCAATCACAATCCGTTGAAAGACATCTCAACTTCAACACCAAGAAAACACTACTGCAAATTCGAATTCCACCAGCACAAAACTCAACCGCTTCAATGTTTTGCAATTGCTCCAATGATCAATATCGCTCTGATACCATGTAGAAAATTTGAATAACTGATATATTATTCATCGAGATTCTCCTGATCACACACTATTTTATCTTCATGCACAATACAGAATCTCTTCTACCATTGATCATTAATTGCGGAAATAAAAAACAATCGCATGCGCACATTAAAACCATAAACAATCACACATATGAACACAATATTTCATGGGAAAGCTTAAAGCTGAAAACCCCAACTATCTGTATATTATATGTCATAGAGATCATGTAACAATCATTGTACAAAGCTCCTCACAAGCTCTCAACACAACCTCCAATTGCTACACACTAATAAAGCTAGATCTAGCAAAACACATGCTCCAATCTCTGCCACCTGACAGCCAGCCTCTATTGCGTAATCAATGTTGTAGGATAGCTCATTAAATAACATAAACCACCTGGATTGTACTGCGCAATCCTCATGGGCTTCTCCAATCACTTGTTGTTGCAAATATGCAACAGTATAGTCACAACTGATAGTTAACCTACTCTTTCACCTATTTCTGCACTGGTCTCCACTGAAACTGTCCATGCACTGAAGTTAACTGATGTATTCTTTAGTTGATTAATGAGTTTATAATTAGTGAATTAATTAATAATTAATTCACACCGCTATTCACTAGTGTATTAATCAGTTAGACTAAATACAACTAGTTCAACTATGTTTAGATTAGTTAAATTGAACACAACTTCATTAACTCCTCAATCAACTCCACCAAACTCTCTCACATGAGTTCTAACTGAAGTCTCCATGCAATAGCTCCACTTAACCCCTAGGAATAGCGTAATTCCTTATGTCAGCTCATGTGCCACATCTGTGCACTTAACTGAAGTGCTCCAAGAGAATAAGATAATGTTTATAGTCCAAATATTATTAAGAGCTAATAATATTCGACATATCTATTTTTAGACTGGCAATCTAAAAATAGATTCTGCCCAGTATGTCTAAAAATAGAAGTCCGTCTATTTTTCCAACTTGACCAACCCTCCACAAATAGCATCCTGCAACTCATAGAATATGATCCATATGTCTAAAAATAGACATATTCTAAAAATAGACTTTGCGCCAAAAATAGCCTACGGGCCCACTTAGTGAAGGCGACTTCTTTCCACTAAGCTCATCATCTTGTTGCAATCTCAAAAATCAGAAGAAGGGATTAAAATAGATCGAAAAAGAGTTGAGGGAATACTACAGATTAGCCAACCAAGGAACATAAAAGAATTACAGTCCTTTATTGGAAAGATTAACTTCTTGAGGAGGTTTATTCCCAACTTAGCGAAGCTCCTTAGAAACATGACTAATATGTTCAAGAAAGAAGTAGGAGTGAAATGGACTGTAGAAGCCAAAATATCCTTTGAATTGGTAAAACATGCACTCACCCGGGCACCTATCCTAATCAGCCCTGACTTTTCGAAGGATTTCCTTATTTTTTCCTTTTCCTCAAAGCATACCGTGGCTGCAGTCCTGTTGCAGAAAAACCTGGAGGGACAGGAATAGCCTATTGCTATTTTCAACAAGGCTTTAAGGGATGCACCCTTGAAATATAACATAATGGAAAAACAAGCCTATGCTTTGGTAAAGGCCTTAAAGGACTTTAGGGTGTATATTCTGCATTCCCACATCATTGCCTATGTGCCTAATATAGTGGTAAAAGACATCTTGTCACAAGACCCAGATGGAAAGAGGCGCAAATGGATTGTTGCAATATTAGAGTATGATTTGGAAATCAAACCCACAAAACTCATTAAAGGTTAGGGCTTAGCTCAATTAATGGTTGAATCGAATCTACAAGCCCTTGACAGTAACATGGTAGATGCCCTAGATGAACAGGAAGAGTTACCTGCCCCCACTATGGAAGAGCAGTTTCAAAACTCACCTTGGTACACTGATATCTTGTATTTGCTTACAAATCTTAATGCTCCTCCTGATTTATCAAAAACAAAGGCAAGGTTTTTAAAGTTGAAAGCCAGGAACTATTTCATTTTAAATGAAGGTTTATATTGGAAAAATACTAATGGATTATTGCTTAAATGTTTGGCTGAAGCCGATGCAGAGACGATCAAGCATGAATTCCGTGAAGGAGAGTGTGGAGGTCATCTCTACTGGAAAACCACAGCCAATAAAATCCTCAGAGCTAGCTATTACTGGCCCACCCTCTTCCAAGATGTCCATAAAATGATAGTTGCCTGTCACAAATTCCAAATTTTTTAGGGCAAAAGAAAACTCCTTCCTTTACCATTACAACCTATCACTGTTGAAGCTCCTTTTCAACAGTGGGGCCTAGATTTCATAGGAGAAATCCATCCTGCTTCATCTGCCCCACACAAATGGATTCTCACAGCCACTGACTACTTCACAAAGTGGATAGAGGCCATCCCTTCTAGGAATGCCACAGACTCTGTCATTGTAAAATTTCTTGAAGACCATATCTTGTCTAGATTTGGCTGCCCTAGGAATATTATTATTGATAATGCTGCTGCTTTTGGTTCCAAAAAGATGATTGATTTTTGTCACAGGTATCAGATTGCACTCGGTCATTCTACTGCTTATTACCCTCAAGGTAATGGGTTAGCAGAATCATCAAATAAAATTTTGGTGACCATCATCAAGAAAATGCTTGAAGAGAATAAAAAATCATGGCACAATACGTTGGTGCATGCTTTGTGGGTAGACAGATTAACCAAAAAGAAGTCCATTGGAATGTCCCCTTACCAGCTCGTTTATGGAGCAGATGCAGTGTTTCCTACCAACCTAGGTGTACCAGTGATAAAATTAGTCCAAGAAATACAGTCAGAAGATGACAGCATGATAATGAGGATCAATCAGACAATACATCTCCAGCAGACAAGGGAAGAGGTCTACAACAGAGCTCAAAGGGTGCAAGAGAACATAAAGAAGTTGTTTGAAAAGAGAACAAAGGCTTCTGATTTCAATATTGGAGACAAGGTACTCAAGTGGGACTCCAGAAGAGAAGATAAGGGTAAACATGGAAAATTTGACAGTTTGTGGCAAGGTCCTTACATGATTCAGTCCACCATTGATCCAAATGCCTTTTTTCTGCAAGAGTTAGATGGCACAGATCTTTTTGGGGGTCCTGTCAATGGCAGGGTACTCAAGCATTACTACTGTTGAGTTCAACTTTAAAGCTTTCATTTCCATTGCAAATACCATTGCTTTGTTCAGTTTCACAAAAGAAAAAATACAAAAACAATGAAAGAAAGAAAAGAGGGTAGATTGTAAAAAACAATAAAGGTACATCCCCATACCAAAAAGAGAAATAAATTTTGAAAGTGTGCAAGCCTAAATGCCACTCCTGAAAAACACACTTCTAGTTAGTCAAACAGCCTAATCTTGACTAATTAGTTTTAAATTTACTGTTGATAGGATAGTGAATTCGATTTTCCAAACTATTTAATCTTGGCTTATCATTAGATAGATTAGGATAGAAATTAAAGGTTCTAACATGCTCAAAATCTGAACCAGAGAAAAAGGAAGAAACAGCTCAAACAAGAGTCAAAATGGAGCTGTAAAAGGATGAAGGAAGTGCTTTAAACTTTCAGATCTTAAGCCTTCCATTTTGTTTTAAGTTTTCTGCAAAATAAATGTCTATGTGCAGCTTGTTTTTATGCCATAGATCACAGCAAGTCAAACAGCTTAATCTTGACTTGACTGTTTTTAAATTTCTGTTGTAGAATTTAGTGAATAAAATCTGTTAGACAGTTTAATCCCAACAGATGGTAGATTAGGTAGAGAAACATATGGACTCAATTGTTTAATCTGAGTCCATGGAGAAATAAGGAGTAGAAATAGATTAGATTTCCTGTTTTCAAAAGAATAAAATGTTGTAAAAGAGTTTTCCAATCCAAATGCACTCTAATGAAGAAAAAAAAATGCTAGATCAGTAGGATTGGGTAGGTAGAAAGATGGTTGATGAAGTTCCATTGTGTTTTCCTGGCTGCTAATATGTTTTCAGAAAACAAAACAAAACAAAACAAAAAAAAGATTTTCCTAGCAAAGAAGGCAGCCCAATGGATGAGGCACTGATCAACCTTCCCAAGAAATGCAAGTCTGAAGTTCTTGATGCCTTCAAGAAGGCACCATCCCCAAGTGGAGCCACTATTGGCCACCTATAAAATTTGTTCTATCAAAGGTTGCCAAAACATTTTTTGGAGCCTTCAAGAAACAGTTTTTATTACCAAAATGTTATTTCTTGAAGCCTCTTGCAGACCTCGTGTCTTTGTCTAAAAATCTTCACTCTTGTTTCCCTTCAGAACTCAAAAATTCTTCTGATTTCATGAGAAAGAATTGCTGTAAAACCCCCTTTCTCCCCAAGTTCCTCCACTCAGAAACTAACCTTCATTTTTACTCTCTTTTTTCCCATCATTTTCCTCTGATTTCCATTTTTCCTCACTTCCCCTTCATAAAATCCACCTTGCATAGTTTAAAACTCCTTTTTAGACTATATCGAAACCCCCAAAACCCTTTGAAAACCATTGAAACTCTATGAAAAAACCCATTTTTTATTAAGGGTTTAAGCCCTTTGGGCCAAGTCTTAATCACTTCACCACCATGCGC